>APFE030667217.1:135970-186004 GCA_000404065.3 Pinus taeda | reverse complement strand
AACAATTCAGAATGATGCTTGGACTCACCAACATCCCTTCAGATTAAGGGGGGGAATGTTGACACCTAATCCTTGTGACTGGGTGAATTTATGTAAATAGATAAATTAAAAATATGAATAGTCATCGAGAGATGAACTAAACAGTCTCTCCCTCATGTATATAATGAAGACCTACCTGATGGAATAAAACACACGGATCATTTTTGCCTTATGGAGTTACTGCCTGGCCTGACATGCCCTCCACAAAATCTTGAATGAAACTCAAATAGAAGCTTTGTGGCTTCAACTTCATCAACACACCTAAGTATTACGCCCTCCAGATTTCTCCAACCCAGACCATCCTTCATAATGCAATACTTAGTTGTTGTAAGCCTTAATGCTCTTCTCTTTTGGCCAACTAAATGGTTAGGACTTGACAAATTTTGCAAATAATAAATAATGTCTTTATACAATTCAAGTTGACTCAATCTTTGAAGTTCTGATGAAGCTAATTCCAGATCATTTTGACAAATCATTCCTATCGCTTTCTCATTCCCTTCAGTCAAGATTTTGGCCAATCCCTGGCCCTTCACAAGCTTGGTAGGTCTAATATCCAGATCATACTGTTGAATCTCTGAGACCCACCTAGCTCGAGTTCCTAAGCAATCAGCCTAGACTAAAATATCCTTTACAGCAAAGTGGGGAACAAATGCAATTATCCTAGAATACCCCACATAAACTCTGAATTGCTTAAGAGACTTGACTAAAGCATAAGCTTGCTTCTCCATTGTGCTATATTTCAACTCAGACCCTTGAAGGGACCTACTCATAAAAGCAAATAGGTTGCTCATGCCCTTCATTATTCTTTTGAAGCAACACCCCAGCAATAGTATCTTCGCATGCAAAAGAGAAAATCAAAAATTCCTTTGAATAATCAGGGCTTACTAGAACAGGTGCTTTGACAATAGAATCCTTTATTTCCTGAAAACTTTTTCTACCCTCATTTCCCCAAACAAACCTAACATCTTTCTTTAAGAGTGTTTGAATGGTCTTAACAATCTCAACATAATTTGGAATAAGCCTTCTAAGAAAATTAATCTTTCTTTAGAAGGATTGAAGGGTTCTAATATTATGAGGCAAAGGAATCTTTTGAATAGCCTCAACTCTTTCAAGGTCAATCTTGATCCCATCCTTTGAAATGATGTGACCAAGCAACTTCCCTTCAATCACTCCAAAAATAGATTTAGCAAGATTTAAGGATATTCCATACTCTCTACACCTATCAAAAAATTTCCTTAGGTGGCCTATATGGAGAATTCCATTTTTAGAAAAAATAGTTGAATCATCTCGATAAATCTCAACAAATTTCTCGATTAGAACCTTAAAAGCATAGTCCATAGCTCTTTGAAAAGTTGTTCTAGCATTTGTTAATCCAAAAGGCATCCTCAAATATTCAAAAGTACCACATGATGTGGTGAATGTTGTCTTATGTCTATCCTCCTTCTTCACCAAGACTTGGTTGTAACCTGAAAATCCATCTAACAAAGACATCATCCCAAATCTTGTTACCCTTTGCAATAATGTTTCCATATTAGGTAAAGGGTAATTATCTTTTTTACAAGCTATATTAAGATTTCGAAAATCTACACATAGCCTGATTGACCCATTCTTCTTCCTTACAATAACCAAGCTTGAACACCATGTGGAATGCCTGGTGTGAGCAATAATACTAGCTTGAAGCATCTTTTGCAATTCTCTTTGCACCAAGGGGGCTAACTTAGGATTGATTTGCCTAAGTTTCTGCTTAAAGGGTTTGGCATTTTCATCCTTAAAGAGGGATAGTATGTTCCATAACATCTTCCCTATAACATTTCAACT
Source organism: Pinus taeda (assembly GCA_000404065.3). Taxonomy (NCBI): domain Eukaryota; kingdom Viridiplantae; phylum Streptophyta; class Pinopsida; order Pinales; family Pinaceae; genus Pinus; species Pinus taeda. Next base: position 184,147 of record APFE030667217.1, on the reverse strand, counting down.
CATCATATAAAAAAGCCAAAACATCTCTATATTCACGAAGTAAATTTATCAAACTCTTCCTTTCTTGCTCATTGGTACCCTTGCCTATTTCAATAATCTTTAGATCATGCAGGGTACCAATATTCACTTCAATGAATTCCCCTGGATCAATTTTCTTATCATCTTTTCTCTTTAAAGCATCATGTCTATCAAACACTTGCTCCAAGGCTACATGTTCCCTAGGAATGGGATTTGCCACCACATTACACTCCTCATAATCACATCCTTCCTCTCTGCAGCCAGCCTTAAATTCAGAAAATTCCTCTACGTTATTTAAAAAACGAACTACTTGCCTTTCATCATTAAAGATTTGCCAATGCTCAAGATTATTAGGACCTGATTGCCTGAAGATAATCTCCATCTTAACTCTATCATCCATCAAGTTCTCTCCAAGTTCTAATATAGATGTAGCAACAGCCAACTTATCAGCTTGTTTATTTTCTTCCCTAGGAATTGCTTGAAGATCTAATGCATCAAAATATTCCATATTATCCCAAACCGCATTTTGATACTTCTTTAATCTATCATTCTTGCATGCAAATTGATTTTTAGTTTGAAGAATGACTAGATCATAATCCCCCTTGATACTAAGAAACTTTATCCTCAAGTCTTTTGCCAACTCAAGACCCAACAATAAAGCCTCATACTCTGCTACATTTTTGGTTGCATTGAATTCCAACCTATATGCAAACTTGAATATGTGACCAAGACGGGAGGTAAGGACAATTCCAACACCCTTAACATATCTAGAATGGGCACCATCAAAATTCATGTGCCAAACTCCATCTTTCTTTATATCCACCTCCTTCTCCAAAGGAGGAAAAGAATTGGCCAGGCTAGCATAGTTTCCCAAGTTATCAAATTCATATACAATTTCATTATGAGGCTCCTTGGGATTTTCTACATGAAACTTTCTCTCCAACTCCCTATCCAATCGAACCACGATGCCCTCACTATTAGGGATGGTAGCATAACTTAAATCCATTTGCAAACTACCCCCAATATAAACTCCCCATTTTTTGGACAGTAGCATCCCCCAAGCATCAGGCACATCAATCACCACAATATCCATGGTGATCATAATATCAGGATGTACAGCCAAGTGGACTTGAAGATCCTTTATCAAACCAAAAACTTCAATGATCTTTGAGTCCATTGAACAAATGTTGTGGTAGGGTCTAGAAATCCTCAAGTTTAACTGATTCATGACTTTCTTAGTTATGACACAAGATGATGCCCCAGAGTCAAACATACAATTGTGTAAAAGCATTCCATTAACCAACATGGTTTTGAAAAAAGGTTGGTGGTCTCTGTTATCTCTACACATATCACTACTTTGCAAAGTGATAGGGGCATCCTCATATCTATCCTTAGAAAAATTAGACATTTTTTTTTCCATTTGGAGCATCAATGGCTTTGAACAATTTATATCTCTGGCAGGGAATCTTCATGATTTCAGTGACAAGAACTAAAATCTTAGCATTATTAATCCATCCTCTGAAGTCAATATTCAACTTCGATGTGGGTGGAGTGAAAGTTTTGTTATGATTTCTTTCTTTATTCTTTCCCCTTTCTTTATCCTTGGGTATCTCTGAAATCTGAGTTGATGAAGGCCTTTCTCCATATAACTTAGTGATCTTATCCAACTCTTCAAAATTATTCACACTATAGGAGGATGGAGACTTTCTATTTACCTTCTGACTATTCTCCATAACTCTCATCCAATTTTCCAAGGACAAGTGATGCTCTTTTCCAAACATTGATTTGCTCACTTGTTCCCACCATATCTCCTTCTAGGGTCCTTCTTGCATATGGATAAATGAGTTCATCATGTATGTCATCAGAAGGTCTACAATAAGGCATGGATTAGGTGGCCTATGGTCATTGGGAGGTCCTCTCCTTTTCCATCTATCATTTCCTCTATTTGGGAATCTCCCACATTGATTTCTCTGCATGGCCACTAATCGATTTTGGATAGCATTCATTTGGCTAGTGTAATTTGCCTCCATACTCTTGATGAGTTGGGTTAATTCCTTAATAGGATCATGTGTAGTCTCTTCCTTGGCCTTGCCTTTGGAATCATTCGATTTCGATGACCCTCTAGTGAAACCAGGAAGTTCAAATTTTCCTGATTTCTTTCTAGCCTTTTCCATTTTTAAGGCTTCAGTTTGAGCTACACCTAAATTCGTAGGCTCCTTCCTCCTCAACTCATAAGCAGTGTCAACACCAAAAGCATCTAGATATGAGCATAAAAGAAATTCATCAGGAGGTTTAACAGTAGCAGGCATGCTTTTTACTAATCCATTGAATCTCTTGTTAAAATCCTCCATGGTTTCATTCTCATTTTTCTTCATATTGCTAATGGCAATGATCAAATGCCTATTTTCCTTCTTCCTCCAAACTTATCTAGAAATGCAGTTAGAATGGCTTATAAAGAGTTATATGAGTTAGCAGGCTGCTCTGTGAGCCAATCAAGAGAATCCTCTTCTAAAGATAATACAAAAAGTCTTATCTTCACATCCTCATAATCAACAGTGTTACACCATTTAAAGATACAAACATTAAAGTTTTTCACATGTGATGTAGCACTAATGGCATCGTTACCTTGAAAGGAACGCAACTTGTCAATAGCCTTGTCAAGGATATTGTGAGGATAACCATTTATGTTAGTGAAGTCACAAGGACCAAAAAGATCATTCATGATGTTAGGCTCTACTTGTTCTTGAAAAAACAAATGAATATCAAAAATAGCCTCTTGCCCAAGATTAGCAAGAGCTCTATTATGAGAAAATCTATTCAACCTCTCTCTTAAAACCCTTTTAGGATTAGGAGAGGGACTAACTAGATCACTTGAATTTCTCCTAGTAGAGACTCTTGCAAAATTTGGATTGAGTGGAGTTGCCACTTGAACAAGAATCTAAATCTAAAGTTCAAAAATGCTAAAACCAAAAGGTTAGTTGATTTCCCAGGTACAAGAAAGCTTGTCCCTAGCAACAATGCCAAAAATGTTATCACCTATCGCCTACACCTACCTACAAGTTAGTGAGAAAAGCCTTCAACCCCACAAGGTGTGGTTGGTGGCAGGGAAATCAGAGAAGGGGTTGTCACACTAATCCCGACTCTCTCTGTTTGAGCTATCTTCTAGGTTAGCTAAGAGGGGTGGTCCCTAATGAAAAGTTAAGTTAAAAGATGTTACTTTCTATAATGTTCCTAACTAGGAAATTCTGTGATAAACAAAGCAAGCAGATAAACCAACAATCCGAAATGAGATGCAATCACCAAACACCCATGAAAATGCTAGAAATAGAGAACTTCTAAGCCATTTTATTAAATCATCATGTGGCAAATACAACAGTGAATGGAATGGTGCACGTAGGCTTGTCTCCAAGGACTGACAAAACCCAGGTGAGAAAATGATGATCTGAGGGGTGCCCAAATGCTGCTCCAGAAATGATCCACGCTGCCTAGAAGACTGTGATGTATATTGGAAAGGAAGTGTTGGAACCACTACTTCCCTTGCTCGGAAAGTTGTGAAACTTCAGCTCCCAGATCCTCGACAAAAACCCACCAAAACCCAAGAAGGGTTTGGCCTAGTTCAAACCCCTGAAAATCGACCCCCAAGGAGCCTGTCCTCCTCCTCAAGCTGGCAAACTCGGCCTATCTGAAATGTGATGGGAAAGCTCTCCAAATCTACTGCAAATCACTGAGATGTTATCCCTCATGAATTTCCACCCTTCTCTGATTTGATCTTGGTGTTGTGGCTCTCTCCCTCAATGCCCATGTGATGCCCAGCCTAGCCCTCTGTGCAGTCCTCCAAGGCTGAGTTTCAAATTGCCCAAATGTTGCACCCACTTGCTCCAAAACTTCTCCCCAAGGCTGGACTCCTGATATACTCCAACTCTCCAAGTTTCTCTCGCAATTGCTGCCCGGATGAACCCTTGATCACAACTGCGTGTTCCCCTCTCTACGTGGCCCAGAAATACGCACTGATGGTTTGTGGGCTGAGTGTGCTGACTATGAATCTTCCCCGGAGCTCCTCAAGGTACTTCGAAAATGCCTTTCTAGGGTGGCACTCGTAGTCCCCCGAAGGTAAGGTTGAATCCCCCGCTTGAGAGATTCGCAACTAAATAGCCAGTGGACTCCACTAAGCAGCTCAAGCAAACATACAAGAAAATTCTGTAATGACCCACCTATAAATAAAATACGAGTATTAGCATACATACGAGACCTCCATATGATAGCTACATATGCATGGACCCGCATGTATCGCACTATATGTAAGCTAGTTACTACAGGAGGAGATATAAATTAAGGTAATGAATTAATACCTCACCAAAGTATCATATATATGATAAATCTTTAAAACCGGTAGAAAATGTTAATTTTAATTTACAGATTAAAATTTAAAATTAATAAAATAATAATATAAATTAATTAAAATTATAAATTTAATAAATTTAATTGATTCATTAAAATAATAAATAAACTTTATTAAATCAAAACTGTGTATCCAAATAAAATCAACGAAATCAAATGAGATTTGATTTCATAAAAGTTACACGTAACCAAAATATTGACATGGAGATGGGAAGAAAGCGGTGGATGAGGAAATAAAAGAAGGAAGGAAATCTTGAAAGAGGGGGAGAAAAACCATTTTTACGCAAGGAACAGACATGAGAACAATTTTGGAACACGGTGGTACAGCTATGAAGGGAACTTGAGTTTTGATTTTACTGGAGTTTTTGGGCAGGAGGGATCAAATCGCTTCGATTGAAAAGCATTCTGAGACTGAGTACCCAGGTTGTACCCAGTTCGGCAAGGTGGTTTTGGTCGTTTTGGTAAACACAGCCGGAACAAAAATTGCAGCCACAACAAGAATTGCAACCAGAACAAGAACTGCAGCAAAACAATTTGCAGTAGAGCTTCGCAGCAGAGCAGACAGGTTAGTGTTCATTAGATAAATGAATTTGAATTCTATGTTTAAATTACATATTCAGGTATTTGAATTAAGGGTTCTTACAAGTTCGATGTGCAAGTATGAATGAATGCCCAAGTGAGGAGCTCTTCCTCCTTATAACTTCGTGGGCCTCCCTTTTCCTCATGTGGGCCCCTTGACAAGCCATACGATTTCCCCTCCAAGGCAATTCACATTGCCCAAAGCGTTTTACCACATGGGTGGCCCCCACCTTCCACTAACAAATTAATCCAGCCTCCAATTCTCCTATGTCCCTTAGTCAAAATTGCTTGGGTCCTTTACTTAATAAAATTTTGTACAAAATTCGGGAGAGACCAAAACCTGTTACAAATCCATTTGGGAAGGGACATGACAGTCTTCCCCTCCCAAATGTTGCTTTCCCTCAAGCAACTTCAGCGCTCGGTGCTCCAAAATGTGCTCACCCTCCCAGGTGGCATCCTCATCCGGCAGGTTCTTCCAATGCACCAAAAACTCCCTAATGGTCCTGCTCCTCAGCTTCCTCTCCTGTCTCTCCAAAATGGCCTTAGGCTCCAAGACTAGATGGCCCTCATCATCCAGTGGGGGTAACTCAACTGCTGCTATCACCTGTTGTCCCAGCACTGTTTTGAGGCATGACATGGAATTTGCTGTGAATCCTGCTCCCTGGAGGCAACTCCAGCAGGTAGGCCACCACCCCAACTCATCTGACTACCTTATGCGGCCCATAAAAATGTGGTTGTAGGTTCTTGAACCCCTTCTGCTTCAATGTGGACTGCCTATATGGCTGTAACCAGAGGTACACCAAATCCCCCTCCTTGAAATGCCTCTCAGTTCAGTGCCCATCTACATACATCTTCTGTTGATTCTACGCTGTCACTAAGTTATCCTTGAGAGCCTTGAGGATGTCTTGGCTCTCTAGGATCCAATCTTTGGCCTTTGGGGTCCGATTGTCTCCAAAAACAATGTTGGCAAAAGATAATGCATCATAACCATGCAAGGCACAGAAAGGAGTCATACTAGAAATATGCACCCCTTGTAGTAGATGACCTTGTCCATCACCTGGTAGCACTCATCTGCGTGGGTACCCTCCAGAATCTCGCATGCCCTCCTATCCTTAGAATACTCAACCAATAACTGGGCCTTCCAATCATGGCAAATGCTCATGAGTGATAGGCCTGCGGGTCTCCTAGATAGGGCATCAGCCACCACATTGTGTTTCCCCCGCACATACTCTGTCGAAATCATAGGCCTGCACCTTGCTGACCCATCTCTGTTGTTTCTCGTTGAGGCCCTACTGCCCCATGAAGTGACGAAGACTGGTGTGATTAGTCTTCACCCAGAACCTGTAACCCACCAAACACTGTTGAAACTTGGCCAAGGCATGCATGATGGCCAGCATCTCCTTGTCATATATAGAATATGACCTCTCATGGGGTAAAAGCTTCCGACTCTTGAAAGCAATGGGGTGCCCATCCTGAGATAGTACTGCTACAACTCCCTCCCCAGATGCATCACACTCCACGGTGAAGTGCTGGGAGAAGTCCGGAAGCGCCAATACTGGACAACTTCTCATCACCTCCTTCAAACTGTCAAAAGTTGTATGTGCCCCATCTGTTCATGTGAAAGCCCCTCTCTTTGTCAAATCCGTGAGGGGAGCTGCTAACTGCGAAAACCCCTTGATGAAATTCCGGTAATACGTGCAGATGCCCAAGAAGCCCCTCAGCGCTATCATATCTCTGGGTACCGACCAATCACAGATAGCTCGTATCTTCTCCTCATGGACCTTCACCCCATCTGCGCTAATGATATGCCCCAAGTAGAGCATCTAGGTCAAGCCAAACTCACACTTAGACAGCTTGACATAGAACTATTGTTCCTCCAAAATATGCAGCACTTCCTCCAAGTGCTAGAGATGCTCCTCCCAAGTCCTGTTGTATATCAATATGTCATCGAAAAAACCAATACAAACCTCCTCGACTGCCTCCGGAACACATGGTTCATACATGACTTAAAGGTAGTCGGGGCGTTGGTCAACCCAAAGGGCATGACCAAGAAGTCGAAGAGCCCATAATAGCATCGAAAGTTGTCTTGGGGATGTCCTGATCCCTCACTCTGATCTGATGGTACCTCGAACATAGATCTATCTTAGAGAAGTACTTGGCTCCTCTAAGCTCATCCATCAACTCATCGATGCGAGGTATGGGGTACCAGTTCTTCAATGTCTTCTTGTTGAGGGCCAAGTAGTCAATGCACATGCACAAGGTTCCATCCTTCTTCTTCACCAACACCACTAAAGAAGCAAAAGGACTAGAACTTGCCCTGATGTGGTCCAATTCCAACAGCTTCTTGATGGCCCACTCAATCTTGTCCTTATAGGCCTTAGGATGCCTATAACGGGTGGTAATCACTGCCTGCACACCAGGCTCCAGCTCAATGGTTTGCTTGAATCCCCTGTTTGGTGGTTGCCCTTGCGGGATATCTCCAAATACCACTTCGTACCTGTCTAGCAAGGCCTATATGTCTAGAGGTGGTGGTTGGGCTTGACCTCCAACCTCTGAAACCCTGAACTCTACTGCCCATGCTATGTCTCCATGTCGCAGATCTGCCTCCATCCTATGCGCTGAGACTGTCTGTGGTGGGTATGAATGCATGCCTCTAAGGACCACCGATTTGCCATCCAAGCTAGTGAATTCCATCTCCAGTTTCTTCCAATCAATGGTAACTCTCCCAAGGGAGTACAGCCACTAGACACGCATCACCACATTAGTGTCTGGCACATCGACCACAAAGAAATGGTCAGTCATAGAGTAGTTGCCCATGGCCAGCGTCAAAGCAGGCACATACTGAGTGCACTGCATGGTACAATCACCCAGCACCGAGACTGAAAAGCCCTCAAACTCGGTCATGGTGAGGCCCCTCCTCTGAACCAACTGGGCATCTATGAAGTTGTGGGTAGCCCCATTGTCAACTAAGACTGACACACGTTGCCCCTGTATCGTGCCTCTGATCCTCAATGTCAGAAATTTGGGGACCCTGCATAAAGAAGCAAGGACTCCCCGAGATGGGGCAAAGGATGCCCCCCACTGTGGTGGTGGTGGTGGTGGTCCCTTCTCTGCTGGACTCTCAGCGTCTCCCATACCACACTCCTGCTCCACCTCGTCCTCCTGGTCACTATCTAAGAAGACCTCAATGTAATGTGCTTTGTCAGTTGTGCATCGATAGCCTAGCGTCCAAGGCTCCCGACAAGTAAAGCATAGCGTCTTCCTCCTGAGGTCCTTTCGTGTCTCATCATCCAACAAACCCCATCCCTGGGTGGTTCTCTGAGGTGGGGGTCTAGTGTCATTCCCCTTTTGAGGGTAGGGGGTACGTGCAGTAAAGGTTGCTCGTGTCTTGGGGATGGCCCCTTGTAAGTCTCTGGCACACATAATTGTTTCCTGCAACGTGGAGGGTTTGCATGACTTCACCAATCCACACAGGGGCTCAAGTAAACCCTCTATGAAGGTGTATACCCTCCGAGCATCTGATAGATCTGGCACCATCACTAAAACTCTCAGGAACTCTGATATGTATTGTTGTGGGTTCCTGTTTGTCGAAGTTGGGTTAGCTCCCTGAAGTGAGCCTCCAGATCCCTCTAGTCAAAGCGCTCCACCACCCTCCTGGTGAAATCCTCATATGAAGTCACATTAGCATGCCCCAGGGTAGCCAAGCCATGAAACCACTCATCGTGGGCTTCCCCCTCCATGTGCAACGTGCCCATGTTGATGGCTTCTAGCTCCGTCATCTAGTTAAGCTGAAAATAAGTGTCCATCTCCTCAACCTAGGCCCGAGCAGTGCACTTGGCAGTGCCATCGTACATGGGGAAGTACATCCTCCCTATCGTCCTCTGCAACTCATAGCTCTGCGTGCCCTGTCCTCCATAACCCTTTGATCTTCTCATTCTGCTTGAGCTTGCAGAAATATCTGAAAGAGAGTGCTTCCCTGAAGTCTGCACCCATAGCAATTCTCTAAAGTGTTCTCCCATCTGTGAAGGATCTTCGGCCCCTACTGGTTTGGCCTATGCCAAACGCACGAAAGAGGGCAGGGTAGCTCGAGTTGGCCCACTCGCTGATGGAGGTTGTGTTGCGAATGAAGGATGGTTGAACAGTTGAGAGGCCCCGAAAGTCTCCCGAAATAGGAATCCCCTAAGAGTGGTTCTCTCCCGATTGTGCATTTTGATTTCCTCTAACATTTCTTTCTACCCCTCTGCTAGATCATTCAGAGCCTTCAAGGGGCTATCAAAGGTCATCTCCTCCTTGCTCTTGGGCTCTCCCATGTCTTTGTCTACTACCACTGCCTTTCCCATATCCTCAGTGTCTGGAGTGATCTCCAGCTCTCTTTCTCTATTTCGGTACCTCTGCCTCCTGTATGTAATATTTTGTTGGTCCCCTTCTCTCATAGGAGAAACTCCCCACAGCGGAGCCAATATCTGGCTCTAATACCACTGTAATGTTCCTAACCAGGAAATTTAGTGATAAACAAAGCAAGTAGACAAACCAACACTCATAAATGAAATGCAATCACCAAACACCCATGAAAACGCTAGAAATAGAGAACTTCTGAGCCATTTTATTAAATCATCATGGGGCAAATACAACAGTGAATGGAATGGTGCACCTGGGCTTGTCTCCAAGGACAAGCGTGAGAAAACCAAGGTGACCAAATGATGATCTAAGGGTTGCCCAACTACTGCTCTAGAAATGATCCACGTTGCCCAGAAAACTGCGTTGTCTGCTGGAAAGGAAGTGTTGGAACCATTACTTCCCTTGCTCAGAAAATTGTGTAACTTCAGCTCCCGAATCCTCGACAAAAGCCCACCAAAACCCAGTAGGGTTTGGCCTAGTTTAGACCACTAAAAATTGACCCCCAAGGAGCCCGTCCTCCTCCTCAAGTTGGCAAACTTGGCTTCTCTGAAACGTGCTGGGAAAGCTCTCCAAATCTGTTGCAAATCACTGAGATGTTATCCCTCATGAATTTCTACCCTTCTTTGATATGATCCTGGTGTTGTGGCTCTCTCCCTCAATGCCCATGTGATGCCCAGTCTGGCCTTCTGCGCAGTCCTCAAAGGCTGAGTTTCGAACTGCCCAAATGCTGCACCCACCTACTCCAAAACTTCTCCCCAAGGCTGGACTCCTAATATACTCCAACTCTCCAGGTTAATCTGGCAAATGCTGCCCAGATGAACCCCTAATCACAACTGTGTGTTCTCCTCTCTTCGTGACCCATAAATACGCACTGTTGGTTTGTGGGCTAAGTGTGCTGGCTATGAATCTTCCCCGATGCTCCTCAAGGTACTCTGAAAATGCCTTCCTAGGGTTGCACTCGTAGTCCCCCGAAGTTAAGGTTGAATCGCCTACTTGAGACTCGAGAGATTCGTGACTAAACAACCAGTTGACTCAGCTAAGCAGCTCGAGCAAACATACAAGAGAGTTCAACGTGCAAGTATGAAGGAATGCCCAAGTGAGGAGCTCTTCCTCCATATAACTTCGTGGGCCTCCCTTTTCCTCATGTGGGCCACTCCACAAGCCATATGATTTCCCTTCCAAGGCAATTTGAATTGCCCAATGTGTTTTCCCACGTGGGTGGCCCCCACCTTCCACTAACAAATTAATCCAGCCTCCATTTCTCCTAAGTCCCTTAGTGAAAATTGCTTGGGTCCTTTACTTAACAAAATTTTGTACAAAATTGGAGAGAGACCAAAACCTGTTACAAATCCATTTGGGAAGGGACATGACAGTTTCTAGGAGAATTGTTAGAGTTAAATAGATTATTTATTTAAGATTTATAAGCACAAAACCGATACGAGCAATAACCATCAATACATAAGATAAGCATGAAATACATAAACAACCAGTGCCTTCAAAGTATTGCACGTTAAGAAATGAAATTGTATTTGCTTAAAATGAAGTGAAATGTTTTCAAATGGAAAGCCAAAGTAATCCTGAAAAGTGGAACAATAAATTGTTAGCATAAGATATTATAAATGCTTTTAAGATGAATAAGTCTACAAATCAAAGCATGGAAACTATCTTGCTCAAAAGGATACAATTAGAAATCTACTTGTGAGAATGAGATGACCCAAAAAGCTCAAATGTTAGACCAAGATGACAACATGGAATTAAGTTTGCAACCCAAAATAATAGTATTTGAAAGTGAAATCAACCATTCATGACGATATGCAATTAAACTAAAAGATAAGTCAATTTCCAGGTACAAGAAAATTAAACTTGTTGCAAAATTAAAAGAGATTACAATTCTTGCATCCAAAGTGCCTCTTGAAATAAGATTTGCATGTGAGACTTTAAACCATCAAGATAGAAAGAAATTTAAGAACTTTGCAAACAAAGAAATGTGATGAAATGTTGTTCTTGATTTATTTTATTAATTAGTGCTAAGGTAAAGTTACAATTGAACTTTAATCCTCAAACTTCATCTTTGCCCAAATATTTGGATCTCACAATGAGGAGCCAGTAGAGGTAGAGAGTCCCTAAAAGTCTATTCAACCAACTTAAGTTGGAGGTAAGTTTTAGTGATGCTTGGGGCATGTAAATAAATTAACCAAACCATGAAATTAACTTCAATTTGAATTGTACTTGCTTGACATAAAATAAAATGTTACTTTATGGAGAAAATTTGTCCAAATACTTTATGCATGTAAAATGTGTTTAATGGTGAAGCATAAGTAAACTTGGAACTGTGTTCAAGCCAAATAAGATCAAGTAAAAAGTGCTTGCATGCAAAAAAACTAAACTTGTTATGGATTTAAAACACGTAGTAAATTAAATTAAAGTGCATACAAAATGAATGTGATGCATGTTGTGTTAATTTCTTAATTAAATGATATGCATGCAAAATGAAATAAACCAATAAAGTCATACCACCAAGCTTTTCCAAAAAGTGGAGATATAGAAATACCAATGGGTAAAACCCACGCTCCCAAAATTAGAAATTTTATTAGTTGTTACAAGAAAGAAAAAACAATGAAATCTTCTCTAAAATCTAAGGAAAGTCTTAACAAATTGGCATCAAACCATAGACCTTTTGTCGCTGAAAATTTAATTTGAGGCCCACAACGGCTCAACAAAATACAGATGTTTTGAAAAAGAAGAAGAAGAGAAGATAAGCTTCCTCTATGGCCACGGCCAAGAGAGAGAGAGATGGCCAAAATGAACTCGGCCTCCCAAAAGAAGAACATAGCCTTATCCAAGATGAATTCAGCCTAAAGGTGGAAGCAATCACTAAATCTGAGCTCCAACGTTCCGCATGAACATTTGTACGTAGTTTTCTGATGACGAAACTCAAAAGTAACTACAAGAGAATAGGTTAGAAATGACTACAACAACACAACAAATATTAGCTTAGGAAAACTACAAAATATGTTACAAAAATAATCTACAAGAGGCTAGGCCAAAGAGTATGAGCAAACTCTCCTCTTTGACTAGCCATGACTTAGCTCTATGAAAGCTAGATATTGATAAATGAAGTACAATACGTAAAACAATAAAAAATTTAAAAAAAATCCAAGTTTGATATTTTGATGCAAGAAATAAAAGTTTTAAGAAACTTGAAAGAATCCACGCAAGACACAAATAAGATATAGATGAGACTTTGGAATTCAACACATGCGGGTTCTCATTGAATATTTTTCAAGAATGGATTGATTCCTCCGAAAATTTCCCCACGCTTGAAAAGCTTGACCAAATAATGATTTATTTACAAAACTTCACCACAAATCATTAAATTGACATGAAATTAAATAAGTGCCGTGGAAAAAATTCCTAGAGATACATCTATTATCTCCGAGAAGATTTATTTTCCTAAAGCAAATAATTAATTCTTATGCTAATATGAGATAGTTGCATACTAACATAACTTGAAACAAGCCTAAAAGAAACAATGACACGAGGAAATAAATAGAAGCATAACAAGTCAAAAATTTACCACATGCAAGGAAAAGAACACCATGACACTTTACCCCAAAGACTGTTGTATTATATTGCAAGTAGTGAATACAATCACACAGAGTTTCCTCAAGCACAATAGCTCAAATTATATGATACAATATGAGAGCACATAGCCTCATTATATAGAGAGTTAGGAGAAAATCCCAAGGAAGAATGCATGTGAAAACTGAACTTGGAGCAAATCTCAAGGAAAGATAAGTCAAGTTCGATGTGGAGAAGATAGAGATACCAGAGCAAAATGACATTCCATATGTGCATCACAAGGGAAATTGAATTCCATGTATGGCATAGTAAACATATCCATGAGTGAACCAAAGCAATGAGATAACTACAGTCAAACCAAATCAAACTTGAACCAAGTGCCGCCACTTTAGAGGATGATCGCAAAGATGCTCTGTGCAAATCCCTAGAGACTACGTGATTTCCTCAATTGAAACTCGTAACCCTCCATGTGAAGTGATAAGTGTATAAGCAACTCGAGCTAACAGTGCGAGAAGACCCCACCAAATCCTCAGTCTAAATATTCTGTAGAATATTCATTCAGTTAATGAGTTCCTCTAATAAATTCAATTTTCCATATGTCCAACTGTTGCTTTATCTCTAAGATATTCGATTTCATGAAATAATGGTATATTTATGATGTAGTGTGCTTAGTCATCTTCCACATATCCACTGACTCGCCTCTTTGACCTAGGATAATTTCCAAGTCATTTCCACGTTACTCTGGTCACATGGAATAATTTATCTCTCTATTTTATTTAATTCTAGCCTAATTAAATGCCACAATTTCCATTAATCTTGGGAAATGTAGGTTTTGAGGGTCCAAAACACATTATTAACTCCTCAAAGTGTGTCATTGTAGAAAGTTGAGGGTAATTTTTATTACTCATACCCCATACAACTTCTCTAGACTACACTTATTACAATTTAAATACAATTTTATATGCAATTTTTAACCTACGAAAGATCTAAAAATTAAAAAATGACTACGTAGACCTAACCAAATTGCACAGTTTTTTTTGTGTAATCTAGTATGGTAATATACATAGACTCTAGACACTAAAGTGTGTCAGGGCTCAACCTGCAAACCATCACCCCGGCTTTGGGGTAAAAAGTGAATGAAAAAACCCATAAAATTATCCGCCTCTGAAAAAAGATAATTAACCAGATTAAAAAACACTCCAAAGTGTACTCGTTTGTTGATCAAGTCCCAACATCCTAGGTTGTTACATACTCAAAACTCATCACTACTAGTATCACTTATTACAATTCCTCGCATGGTGTGGAATCTGGGTACAAGAAAGATGATAAAATATAGAAGTAGAGTTAAAAAATACTTTGTTGACTGATGATATCTGATGGTACAAGTGTCCTCGGGATCATCCTTGGGCATGGTGTCTTTTATATAATCATCAGGTGTCATCTCAGTGGTCAACAAACCCCTAACACATCTTAGTGTCTAGAGTCAATGTATATTTACCATATTAGATCACACAAAAAAATTCGTGGAATTTGGTTAGGTCTAGGTAATCATTTTTTGATTTTTTTAGATTTCCCACAAGTCAAAAATTGCAAATAAAATTCTATTTAAATTGTAATAAGTGTAGTCTAGAGAAGTTGTATAAGGTATGAGTAATAAAAATTACCCTCAACTTTCTACTATGACACACTTTGAGGGGTTAATAATGTGTTTTGGACCCTCAAAACCCACATTTCCTAAGTTTAGTGGAAATTATGGCATTTAATTAGGGTAGAATTAAATAAAATAGAGATAAAAAAATTATTCCATGTGATCAAAATAACGTGGAAATGACTTGGAAATTATCCTAAGTCAAAGAGCTAAGTCAGCGGACGTGAAAAATGATTGAGCACACTGTATCATAAATTTACCATTATTTCATAAAATCGAATTTCCTAAAGATAAAGCAACAGTTGCACATGTGGAAAATCGAATTTATTAGAGGAACTCATGTACTGAATGAATATTCTACGGAATATTTAGACTGAAGATTTTGTGGGGCCTTCTCTCACTGTTAGCTCGAGTTGCTTCTACACTTAGCACTTTACATGGAGGATTACAAGTTTCACTTGAGGAAATAACGCAGTTCCTAGGCATCTGTGCAGAGCATATTTTGGATCATCATCTGAAGTGGCGGCACTTGGTTCGAGTTTGATTTGGTTTGACTGGAGTTATCTCATTGCTTTGGTTCACTCATGGACATGTTTACTATGCCATATAGACAATTCGATTTTCCTTGGGTGCCAACGAGGAATTCGATTTGCCTTGGTGTCTCTGTCATCTCCACTTGGAATTTGAATTGCTCTTTCTTGGGATTTGCTCCAAATTCAGTTCTCACGTGCTTTATGTCTTGGGATTTGCTCCCAACTATCTATATAATGAGGCTATGTGCTCTCATATTGTATCATGTTATGAAATATTGGGCTTGAGGAAACTCTACCATTTTGTACTTACATACTTTCTTAATATAATCAAGACATTGGGGCTATCTGACTGGTGTTCTCTTGGCATTATGAGGTGATGTCCTTTCATGCCATTGCTATTGTATTTAATTTATTTTGCATATTAAATTAATATTAGTTTATACTAATCATCTTGCTTAGATTGATGTGTGCAAGCTATCTTGCACATATCCTTGATTTAGAGTAGTATTTTAGGGATAAGTTTGCCAGTTCATTTTAAGAGGAATGTTTCGTCTATCTTAATCATTATATTGCTCTAATCATTTGCAAACCAATACTTGTTCAAGTGTGTAGGAAAAATCTTTTGTATTGTGTGCAGGAATCCATCAGGAAGTGAGAGAAATCTCAATTAAATCAACTCACTCCTAGAGTCACAGTGAGCCAAGACTCAACCATTTTTTTGCTCAAAGACTTCCATATAACAAAGAGCAAAAGGGAGTTTTCTTACTTTATAGTTACTTGATCATCCATTTAAAAATTTAAAATATTTCTTTGATTCTAGTTCTTTCAAAGTTATATCGCATATTCAAAGTCATTTCCAAAGCTAGGCAAGTATGGGGTTTCACTCCCATTGCTTGAGCTAATATTTTGTATATTAAATTGTAGTTTAGTTTTGGTTTTTTTCCTAATTTCACACTGAAAATTGGTTGTGTTTCACAGTACATAGGCTTGAGCATTAGGCAGCAAGGAGCTTGAGGAGAAGTTTTGGAAACTACTCACTCGTGTATGCAGGACCCCCTCACGCTATCCAAACACTGATTTCTAAGAAGGTAGTAAACACTTGGGAGAGAGTTGCAAACTCATCTAGGTCATGGGCCTTTTGAACCTTGTGAATCTCTTTTGAAGCGTTTTTTCCATCTTCAAGTTTGTTTTTGTTATATTTTTTGGGAGAGAGTCTAGCTTTGTTAGATTCCTATCTTTGTAAAGATCTCCCTCATATTGTGGGCAACTCTCTTAGAGGAATTTTTACCCGCTTTAAATGCTAATAAAACATTAAAAAAAAAAAAATATTGTTTGAGGGAGCTTGGGATTTCTCCGATGGCATCCCCTTCCTCATTTACAGAAGGGATTCCTGTGGGTGACCTAATTTTTCTTATAGTTTTTCTTAACTTTCTAGCGTTTAATTTCATTTTGTGCATGCTTAAAATCAACACATTTCACTCCACATGCAATTTTTACTAATTTTGTATTTAAATTCCCACAGGCATAAGCTTCCAAATTGTAAACTTGAACAAATCTTATCTTATGTGTAAACACTTTATACTTTGGAAAGTTTTAATTATTTCATAATTTCTTCAAGTATATGCTTCGCTACTTGGTCAATTTATGCTATATTTCATGGAAACTATTGGAGCACTATCATTTATTTAAAACAACTGTCACTAGAAGCAATCTATTCCATTTGACTTACCTATTTTCTATTTAATGGTGCAAACACATATGAGTTCATTTACATTCCAGTCTCTTAAGTTTTGCAACTATCTTATTTATCTTTGGAACATTTTCATGTAGCATTATTTTAAATTGGAGAAATAACACAATTTGCACTTCATCTAGGCATTTTAGTATAAAAAGGCCCCAAGCCTCATTAAAATTTACCTTCAACATAAGTTGGTTGTAGTAGACATATTAGGGACCCTCTACTCCTCTATTGACTCCTCACTATGAGATCCATATCTTTGAGCGAGGGTAAGGTCTGAGAATTGAAGAGTTAAATTGCAAGCTTGTTGCAGAGGTAATTAATAAAATTAACCAAGAGTGTTTCCCATCACATTTACTTTACTTGTCTCTTGATGGTTTGAATTTTCATATGAAAAAGTCTATTCCAAAAGCAAGTATTGTAATCTTTTCAAACAAGTGCTTTCTTTTCATGTTTCAAGTCTAATTGCATATTGATGTCTTGGTTTAGCACTTCCTTTCTTTTACATTTCCAAGTTAATTACTAATTGTTGAGTTTTGGCAAGATATGTTTCACATGTTTTGATTTATAAAGGTGATTATCTCAAAAGCATTTTTGTATCTTGCAATATCTTGTGCTAACAATCTTTTGTTTACATTACAGGGTTACTTTGCTTTTCCTTTTGAGAGCATTGCATTTTACTTTGAGCAAATATATCGTTAAATTGTTCAGCAAATTCCTTATAAGGCATTGGTTTTATGGTTTTTCTCATGTTAATGATTGGTATTGTTATTTCAAGTTGCTCACATCATATTTGCTCATAAATTCTTAAAAGTAATCCATTTTCACTATAATACCCTCCTAGAAACACACATTTTTTAACTTAACTTTTCATTAGGGACCACCCTCCTTAGCTAACCTAGGAGATAGCTCAAACGGAGAGAGTCGGGATTAGTGGGACAACCCTTTTTCTGAATTCCCTGCCATCAACCAAACCTTGTGGGGTTGAAGGCTTTTCTCACTAACTTATAGGTAGGTGTAAGCAACAAGTGATAACATCTTTGGCGCCGTTGTCGGGAACAAGCTTTCTTGTACCTAGGAAATCGACTACCCTTTTGGTTTTAGCATTTTTAAACTTTAGATTTAGGTTTTTGCTTAAGTGGCAACTCCACTCAATCCAAATTTTTCAAGACTTTCTACTAGGAGAAATTCAAGTGGTCTAGTTAGCCCCTCTCTTAATACTGAAAGGGTTTTTAGAGAGAGGTTGAATAGAATTTCTCATAATAGAGCTCTTGCTAGTCTTGAGCAAGAGGCTATTTCTGATATTCATTTGTTTTTTCAGGAGCAAATAAAGCCTGGCATCATGAATGATCTTTTTGCTCCTTGTGACTTCACTAACATAAATGGCTATCCTCACAATATCCCTGACAAGGCTATTGAAAAGTTGTCTTCCTTTCAAGGTAACAATGTCATTAGTGCTACATCACATGTGAAAAAATTTAATGTTTGTATCTTTAAATGATGTAACACTGCTAATTATGAGGATGTGAAGATGAGACTTTTTGCTTTATCTTTAGAAGAGGATGCTCTTGATTGGCTCACTGAGCTACCTCCTAACTCATATAATTCTTTACAGCCCATTCTAACAGCATTTTTAGATATGTTTGGAGAGAATAAGGAAAATAGGCATTTGATCAACGCCATTAGCAATATGAAGAAAAATGAGAACGAAACCATGGAGGAGTTTAACAAGAGATTCAATGGATTAGTAAAAAGCATGTCTCTTATTGTTAAACCTCCTAATGAATTTCTTTTATGCTCATATCTAGATGTTTTTGGTGTTGATATTGCTTATGAGTTGAGGAGGAAGGAGCCTGCGAATTTAGGTGTAGCTCAAACTGAAGCCTTAAAAATGGAAAAGGCTAGAAAGCAATCAGGAAAGTCTGAACTTCTTGGTTCCACTAGAGGGCCATCGAAATCGAATGATTCCAAAGGCAAGGCCAAAGAAGAGACTATACATGATCCTATTAAGGAGTTAACCCGTCTCATCAAGAGTATGCAGGCAAATCACACTAGTCAAATGAATGCTATCCAAAATCGATTAGTGACCATGAAAAGAAATCAAGGTCGGATTTCCAAATAGAGGAAATGATAGATGGCAGAAGAGAGGACCTCCCAATGACCATCGGCCACCTAATCCACTTGAGTCTACAAACTTAGTTGATGATTCCATGCCTTATTGTATAACTTGTGATAACATACATGACGAACTCACTTGTCTTTATGTAAGAACGATCCTAGAAGGAAATATGGTGGGAACAAGTGAACGTAATTGGAAAAGAGCATCATTTGTCCTTGGAAAATTGGATGGAAGTTATGGAGAGTAGTTAGAACGTAAATAAAAAGTCTCCATCCTCCTATAGTGTGAATAATTTTGAAGAATTGGATAGGATCACTAAGTTATATGGAGAAAGGCCTTCATCACCTCAGATTTTAGAGATACCCAAGGATAAAGAAAAGGGAAAGAATAAAGAATGGAATCATAACAAAACTTTCACCCCACCCACATCGAAGTTGAATATTGACTTGGGAGGATGGATTAATAATGCTAAAATTTAAGTTCTTGTCACTGAAATCATGAAAATTCCCTCCCAAAGATATAAATTGTTGAAAGCCATTAATGCTCCCAATGGAAAAGAAATGTCTAATTTTTCTAAGGGTAGATATGAGGATGCCCCTATTCACTCTGCAAAGTAGTGATATGTGTAGGAGATAATAGAGGCCACCAACCTTTTTTCATCACTATGCTAGTCAAACGAATGCTTTTACACAATTATATGTTTAACTCTGGGGCATCATCTTGTGTCATGACTAAGAAAGTCATGAATCAGTTAAATTTGAGGATTTCTAGATCCTACGACAACATTTGTGCAATGGATTCAAAGATCATTGAAGTTTGTGGTTTGATAAAAGATCTTCAGGTCCACTTGGTTGTACATCATGATATTATGATCACCATGGATATTGTGGTGATTGATGTGCCTGATGCTTGGGGGATGTTATTGTCCAGAAAGTGGGGAGTTGACATTGGGGGTAGTTTGCAAATGGCTTTAAGCCATGCTACCATCCCTAATAGTGAGGGCATCATGGTTAGATTGGATAGGGAGTTGGAGAGAATGTTTTATGTAGAAAATCCCAAGGAGCTTCGTAATGAAATTGTGTATGAATCTGATAACTTGGGAAACTATGTTATCCTAGTTAATTCATTTCCTCCTTTGGTTGATTGTAAGAAATATGCAGTTTGGCACATGAATTTTGATGGCGCTTGTTGTCATACAAAGTGTCTAGGCACTGTGACAACGCTCAAAGTAAGGGTTGTCACTCTTAAACACTTACTCTGTTTAGACTCTCTCCTAGACAAGTCAAGGGGGGTAGTCCCTAGGTAAACAGATGAGAGTAGCCTATGAAAAACAGACACTGGGAGATTTTAGCGATGGACAACTTAATGAATTTAAATGAATCTCGATTAACTCATATCAATAGATTAAACTCTTATGTAACCAAGACACGACCACCAACTAGAGATAATTATCGATCAGTGCCTTTAATTTGAATTAACCATATATTAAGTAAGAAAACAAGTCATCCAGTATAACTTTTCCAATATGTGACGAACAGTGACAATCAGGTATGATTAATATAAATGCCTAAAACCGTATCATGCAAGAGAATGATTATCGTTAATGACCAAGATCTAGAATTAATTAATTTTCTCGAACAGTCGATATAACCTAAAACATTTATCGTACTTTGACCATAGAAAATTCATAAAAATGCACTTAATGACAAAAAAAACACTAAGGAACTTTAGGTTTAAATTTTAATTATTCCTTAGGTGATAACTAAAGAAATAAAACAACTCAACGGGTTAAAAAATTGAAATTTTTAATGGGCCATAGGCCACATTAAAATTTTTAATGTTTAAGTGAAAACCCCTTAATTTATTTCATTTTCCTTAGTCAAAAATTTAGAATTTTTTTTATGTTTAGGATTTTTAGGTTTTCTCAAAAATGTTATGAATTTTTAAATTTTTTATGATTTCAAAATTTTTTTAAATGTTTTTAGTTTTTTTAAACTTTATATTTTTTAAATATTTTTAGATTTTTTAAATGTTTAGATTTTTTAGATTTTTAGAATTAAAATTTTTAGGATTTTAGATTTTTTTTATTTTTTATTTCTATTTTTTTAAGAATCAAACTAAAAAATATAAAATCGAAATTAAGAATTAAACAAAGCCTACCCTAAGTCTAAAACCAAACGAAATTATAAAAAAGAAGGAACCTACGCTAACCCTAATATGCATTCATATGAGTGAAAAAAAAAAATTGAAATGAATTGAGATTTTTTTTGTATGTATTGTGTGCAGTAGGTTTGCGGGAGAATGGAAGTGCTCGACAACAGCGTGAGCAGTAGTTGAAGGTCGAGGTAAAGGCTACGCGCAGGCAGAGAGATTCGATAAGTGGGTTAGAGAGCAGCGTGGGTGGGTTTGCATATGGAGGAGAGGGTTTGTAGAAAGAGCAATGTGCAGGGATGAGCAGAAGACGCAGCGGAAAGGAGCTGGGCAGGAGATCGAAGGAAGGGGCTCGATGGCTTGCAGGCTGGACGGAGCAGAGAGAGGCGTGGAAAGGCAGCGGAAGAGGAGACAAGGGTTCGATGGTGAAGAAATGAGCAGCTCAATGGGGTTTTGAGAAGGACGCAGAGGCAGCGAGGAGGAGCCGCAAATAGAGAAGGGAAAACACAGGGATATGGGGGTATCGCTGCCAACGAGGGTTTGAGATTTGTTTTGTAGGTAGAGCAGAGGAGAAATGGAGGGAATGGCTAAGAATTTTGTTTTTTTTTCCAGGTTTAGCATCTATGAAAATAGTGGGCAACTGAGTGAGGGCTTGGAAAGGTCACTGCTACAGAAGAAAAACGCAGGAAGAAACCCAAGATTTTTCAGATCTCATAAAAAATATCAAATTTAAAACTCTTAAAATAAAAATAATTTCGAAATTCTCCAGAAAACAACAGTAAAAGCAAATTTGAAATTTTTCTGCTCAGGAAACCCCAGGCAACCAATCAACCTACAAACTGGTGGCCCAGAACTTCCACCAGAACCTCTAAAAAAATTTCCAAAAATCTTAATTAAATTTTTAAATTGCTCTGCTTCAGATTTCTTTGAAACCGTTGGATTTAGTAAAAAAAAAAAAAAAAAATTGAACTCTTGGATTGCAAAATCTTTGGATAGAAACCCTGCCAAAAATGATGTTGATGGGCCCCAGAGATCCAGATCTTACCCTCCAAGCCTAGATCTAGACTCTGCACAGCTTTCAGCGTCGAATCTGCAGCCATAGGACAATAAGAAACACCCAAACGATATATACAATGACCCAAAAAACTAAAACCCAGAAAGACCCAAGTTAGAAAACTGAAGAAAATTACAGATCTATGTACATAAATAGCAGATCTATCAGATCTGGGGAGTGAGAGTTTGACTCTGCTCCTAGATCTGATGATCTAAGGCCCTCAACAGCCAGATCTAATGATTTAGCACAGAAAAATTAAATCTTTTGACTTTTTAAAGGAGGTAGCGAGCTCGAAACCCTTCATGCATCACCCATAAAAAATATCTTATGATAAGCCCGAGATCAAATTTAAGTTGGGCTCTTCAGAAAACACGGATTGGGAGTTGGCTGGTTCAACCGAGAACTTCCCCGAACACCTGATGATCTACAAATGAAGACTTTCCTACAAAACTCAATTTAACCATCAACATAGAGCGAGAAAACGATAATAAAATTCAAATTCAACAGAGGTACCGGCTATTATATTCAAAACTTAAATTATCATTCAAACCCCAGCGATTGAGTAAGATACCTGTACTCAAATCACTCTTTAGAGAGCTACATCAATGGCTAAAAATAAATATGTACATGAAAATAATACATCTTACAGTGTTTCCACGAAGGGTAACACCAGCAGAAATTAACCTCAAAGTCTTTCCTTATTGCTCATAAAAAGATTACAATAGATCTTTTCGCTTAGTACACGATCCAGAGATCGGATTGAACTGACTGACAAATGACCTCCTATTTAAAGACAAATCCTTCTACGGCTAGTTCGAGTGATCCTCATAAAAACAACCTCGACCGTTGATGAGGATTAAAATTTCTTTTAATCTCCTCCGTCGAAATTTTAAATTATTGAGAAAATTCGAATTTTTCATTTAAATGCATTTTAATTAATCCAAAAATTAAATTTTTGAATTAATTTCCTCAAAATTTTGACTTTGACTTAACCCCAGGGACCAAAGGCATAGAATTTAGCAAAATAATTAATTTACCTTAGTCCCTGAACTTCTTAAACTTTAATTTTTTAAAGACGAACAAATTTTACCTTTGGAGAATTTAAATTTACCTAGGACCTAGAATTAATCAAATTTTTTGCTTAGAATTTTAATTAATTTTGGCCGGAAAATTTAATTAATTAACCAATGAGGGGATAAATTATTTCTCTAACCCTCAAGACGCTTTACATCATGATTTTTACATTTTTTACATCTCAAGAGGGAAAACCCATTTGCAAAAGACCCTCACAAACTACCTAGTTCTGCGACACAAATATAGTCTAGCAGATCAAACAATTTGTAATAAAATATCCTAACCAAATAGTTAGGATTATTCCCAAATCACTTTTACATAGACTCGATCTAGCACACTAGGACTCTCCTAAGATCCCAATGACAAAATCCATTCCGCTTTGCAGTAAGGCTGAAGGAAAACTCTGCAAACCATCTGAGAATGGATTGATGAGACAGAAAACCTCCCGAAATGTAAATTGTCACCAAAAAAGTAGGTTTACCTAGGTAATTACATACACGACATGGATCTGCTGAGATTATTTACGTTATACACATGCAGACTGGGTTTACATTATAAGATGATGATCAAGCTGATGATGATAGTTGGATGGCATGAACACATCGAACATGCACTATCCCTTTTGCAAAAAAAGGGGGTGTACTGCTATGGGTCGTTGACACGTAGTGGTCAACATATGGCTCTATTTGGGGACACGTTGTTGCACTGAAGGAATGTGAGAATACAAAATCTGCATCCACGCAACACACAACAAAACATAGGTAGCATCCATCCAAAAATCATCATATAACGTTATGCACAGGAAATATATAAGCTCTTCATTTATTAACTAGTATAACAACATGAAAAACCAAATCTAACTACAAAATGAAATACTGAAATAACATGGCATAAGGTTAGAAATACAATACAAAGATGCCCCATGGCATCAGATGCATTCAATATAGTGCACACTGAGCATTTGCCTGCTTTCAGGCAAATCTGTCAACTGTTTCTCAGATGTGCCATGTCCAATTCTGCATACGGTAGGATTGTTTCCTATCCGAAAATCAAGTTGCTCGTGGCCATTTGATGCATCAAATCACTTTCTCATTCTATTTCTCTTGCGTCTTTTCTTTATGGCAGGCTGTATCACTAATGATGTGGAACATTCTCCTTCAAAACTCTCGGATGAAGTATGTAAGATATGCATGACATGTCTCTCTTCATTCTGCATCTGCTCTGTCAAGAATGATGGATCAGTCTCACAGGTGTCATGGGTTATAACTTGATCTTCTATGACTGGTGGATTAACCATGTGAGCGTCAACCTGATTCTTATCAATTTCAATTTTATCCAAGTCACCTTCAATTAACCACTTTTCAATGGAACAAATGACCTCCTCATAATAAGATGGAGCTTGCTGTAGCAGATAAGGAGGCTTCTGATCTGTCGACGTCTCCTTGTTTCTTTCATCTGACCGATGCCGAAATTTTTGTACCCGTATTGTTATGGCATCCATCTGGCTAGAGTGTTCAACCTTCATAGCACTGACTTCCTTGTCATGGTATTCCTCCATGGTCAATAACTGACTCTGAAGACATATCTGACCAGCTTCCACATCTTTTATTACTTTTTCATTCTTTGCTTTCATGCCCATGAAACAGTTTTGCATATAGTTTATCTCTTTCTTATGATTTGCTTGCACGGTAGCCAACTGATTATTATAATCAAATCTCATGATGGTCATTTCTTCATCCATAGTTAATAACTTGCTTTGCATAGAGTTAATTTCTCTGCCATGATTAGCTTTCATGATTTCCATCTCCTCATCACGTTTTTCTAGGTGGGTGTATAAAGTTCCCATATCCCTAATATAATCAGCTACAATTTTTTCTTGATTAAGCTCCATATTTTTTACTAGTTGCATTAGTTCTTCCATAATTTGCTTATCATTTTCCCTCTCATTGTCGACACTAATTTGACAACTTGTCCCTGTTTTTCCACTGTGATGTATTTGACTTGCAACGGTACAAGTGGATAGCACATTCTGATATGGAGAATTGTCTTGAAATTTTTCATCGACAGCTGGATCCTTCACAAGATCACTTTCATTCTGTTGCATAATTTTAGGGGCACAAGGCGAGCCACCTTGATCACCATATCTATCTGTAAAAGCATTGACAATGCCTTGTAAAGAAGCGAATGAATCTTCAGGGCAATTATTAAACCAATTCAAAGCATCACCCTCTAAAAAAAGGCAAATAGACGCATTTTGACATCTTCATGATTATACTGGGGAGAACTACAATATTTGATTAGTGTATGCGAAACCCTATGCAGATGCTTTATAACAGCGACTGAATCACCACCTGAGAACGAAGGCAATTTATGAATGGCCACTTCCGGAATATCATGGAGAAGATTAGTAAAATGACACGGGGTAAATGAATCATCCATGATGACTTGCTTGAAGGGATAATGAGAGACCAAATGGATGATAG
This sequence comes from Pinus taeda, assembly GCA_000404065.3. Taxonomy (NCBI): domain Eukaryota; kingdom Viridiplantae; phylum Streptophyta; class Pinopsida; order Pinales; family Pinaceae; genus Pinus; species Pinus taeda. The sequence continues at coordinate 158,372 of APFE030667217.1, read as the reverse complement.
AGAGAGACCCCTACTCAAGAAAATCAAGAGATCCACAACAAGTGAGCTTCTAGTAGAAATTCTTGTAAAAAATGAAAGAAGTGGAGTCGCCAGTTGAACATGAATCTAACTCTAGGATCCAAAAGGCAACAAACAACTGAATATAAGGGAGGGCTTCTTATCTGAGAAATAATAAATGGAAGAAGTGGAGTCGCCACCCAAACAAGAAACGAACCAAATTGTCCAAGTGCTAAAGATGCAGATGAAATGATTAACGAGATGACGAAAGATAGGGCGATGAAAAGAATGACGCCATGAAATGTTGTGCCACTTGATAGGCTAATGAATGGCGGAAAAGATGAGATGATTGAAATGATGAATGATGAGGAAACGTAGTTGAAACGCCGAGAATAAAATGCCCCCGATGGCAATGCCAAGGAGTGTTAACTTTGCCGCTCGAATGAGAGATGAGAAAGATGAAAGATGAATGTCGAAGAGCCAATGCCCAATAAATCGGTCCCCGGCAACGGCACCAAAAATATTGTCGCACAAAGTATCTAGGTACCGCGACAATGCTCAGAGTAAGTGCTCTCACTCTTAAATCCTTACTCACTCCATTTAGACTCTCTCCTAGACAAGTCAAGGGGGGTAGTCCCCAGGTAAACAGATGAGAGTAGCCTATGAAAAACAAACTCTAGGAGATTTTAGTGATGGACAACTTAATGAATTTAAATGAATCTCGATTAACTCAGATCAATAGATTAAACTCTAATGTAACCAAGACACGACCACCAACTAGAGATAATTATCGACCAGTGCCTTTAATTTGAATTAACCATAGATTAAGTAAGAAAACAAGTCATCCAGAATAACTTTTCCAATATGTGACGAACAGTGACAATTAGGTATGAATAATATAAACACCCAAAACCGTATCATGCAAGAGAATGATTATCGTTAATGACCAAGATCTAGAATTAATTAATTTTCTCGAACAATCAATATAACTTAAAACATTTATCGTACTTTGACCATAGGAAAATCATAAAAATGCATTTAATGACCAAAAAAAACACTAAGGAACTTTAGGTTTAAATTATAATTATTCCTTAGGCGATAACTAAAGAAGTAAAACAACTCAACGGGTTAAAAAACTGAAATTTTTAATGGGCCATAGGTCACATTAAAAATTTTAATGTTTAAGCGAAAACCCCTTAATTTATTTCATTTTCCTTAGTCAAAAATGTTATAAATTTTTTAAATTTTTTATGATTTTAAATTTTTTTTAAATTTTTTAGATTTTTAAACTTATATATTTTTAAAAATATTTTTAGATTTTTTTAAATGTTTTTATAGATTTTTTCTAAATGTTTTTAGATTTTTTAGATTTTAGAATTTAAAATTTTTAGGATTTTAGATTTTTTTATTTTTTATTTCTATTTTTTAAAGAATCAAACTAAAAAATATAAAATCGAAATTAAGAATTAAACAAAGCCTAAGTCTAAAACCAAACGAAAATAAAACTAAAAAAAAAAAAAAGGAACCTACGCTAACCCTAATACGCATTCATATAAGTGAAAAAAAAGATTGAAATGAATTGAGATTTTTTTTGCATGTATTGTGTGCAGGTCTATGGGAGAATGGAAGTGCTCGACAGCAGCGTGAGCAGTAGCTGAAGGTCAAGGGAATGGCTACGCGCAGGCAGCGAGGTTCGATAGGCGGGTTAGAGGGCAGCATGGGTGGGTTTGCATGTAGAGGAGAGGGTTTGTAGCGAGAGCAATGTGCAGGGATGAGCTGAAGACGCAGCGGAACGGCGCTGGGCAGGAGATCGAAGGAAGGAGTTCGATGGCTTGCAAGCTGGACGGAGTAGAGAGAGGCGTGGAAAGGCAGGGGAAGAGGAGTCAAGGGTTCGATGGTGAAGAAATGAGCAGTTCGACAGGGTTTTGAGAAGGACGCGGGTGCAGCAAGGAGGAACCGTGGATAGAGAAGGGAAAACGCAGGGATATGGGGGTATAGCTACCAACAAGGGTTTGAGATTTGTTTTGTAGGTAAAGCAGAGGAGAAATGGAGGGAATGGCTAAGAATTTTGTTTTCTTTTGCAGGTTTAGCATCTACAAAAACAGTGGGCAGTTGAGTGAGGGCTTGGAAAGGTCACCGCTACAGAAGAAAAACGCAGGAAGAAACCCAAGATTTTCCAGATCTGATAAAAAATTTCAAATTTAAAACTCTTAAAATAAAAATAATTTTGAATTTCTCTAAACAAACAACAGTAAAAGCAAATTCGAAATTTTTCTGCTCAGGAAACCCCAGGCAGCCAATCAACCTGCAAAATGGTCACCCAGAACTTCCACCAAAACCTCTAAAAAACTTTCCAGAAATCTTAATTAAATTTTTAAATCACTCTGCTTTAAAAATCCATTCCGGCTTTGGGGTAAGGCTTAAGGAAAATACTGTTGACCATCCAAGAATGGATCGATGAGACAAAAAACCTCCCGGAATGTAGATTGTCACCAAAAAAGTAGGTTTATCTAGGTAATTACATACACGACACGGATCTGCTGAGATTATTTACATTATACACATGCGGACTGGGTTTACATTATAAGATGATGATCAAGCTGATGATGATAGTTGGACGGCATGAACACATCAATCAGGCACTATCCCTTTTGCGAAAAAAGGGGGTGTATTGTTATGGGTCGTTGACACATAGTGGTCAACAGCGCCCATTCTAGGTATGGTAAGGGTGCTAGAATTGTCCTTACCTCCCCTCTTGGTCACATATTCAAGTTTGCGTATAGATTGGAATTCAATGCAACCAACAATGTAGCAGAGTATGAGCCTCTATTGTTGGGTCTTGAGTTGGAAAAAGACTTGAGGATAAAATTGCTTAGTATCAAGGGGGATTCTGATCTAGTCATTCTTCAAACTAAAAATCAATTTGCATGCAAGAATTATAGATTAAAGAAGTATCGAAATGCGGTTTGGGATAATATGGAATATTTTGGTGCATTGGATCTTCAAGCAATTCCTAGGGAAGGAAATAAACAAGCTGATGAGTTGGTTGTTACTGCATCTATATTATAGCTTAGAGAGAACTTGACGGATGATAAAGTTAAGATGAATATTATCTTCAGGCCATCTGTTCCTGATAATCTTGAGTATTGGCAAATCTTTAATGATGAAAGGCAAGTGGTTCGTTTTTTAAATAACATGGAGGAATTTTCTGAATTTGAGGTTGGCTACAGAAAGAAAAGATGTGATTATGAGGAGTGTAATGTGGTGGAAAATCCCACTCCTAGGGAACGTGTAGCCTTGGAGCAAGTGTTTGACAGACATGATGCTTCAAAGAGAAAAGATGATAAGAAAATTGACCCAAGAGAATTCATTGAAGTGAATATTGGTACCCTGCATGATCCAAAGATTATTGAAATAGGCAAGGGTACCAATGAGCAAGAAAAGAAGAATTTGATAAATCTACTTCATGAACTAGAGATGTTTTGGCTTTTCCATATGATGAGTTGAAATGTTATGGAACATACTATCCCTCTTAAGAATGAAAATGTCAAACCTTTTAGGTAGAAACTTAGGCAAATCAATCCTAAGTTAGCCCCCTTGGTGCAAAAAGAATTGCAAAAGATGCTTCATGCTAGCATTATTGCTCAAACTAGGCATTCCACATGATGTTCAAACTTGGTTATTGTAAGGAAGAAGAATGGGTCAATCAGGCTATGTGTAGATTTTTGAAATCTTAATATAGCTTGTAAAAAAGATAATTACCCTTTACCTAATATCGAAACATTTTTGCAAAGGGTAACAGGATCAGGGATGATCTCTTTGTTAGATGGATTTTCAGGATACAACCAAGTCTTGGTGAAGAAGGAGGATGGACATAAGACAACATTCACCATACCATGGGGTACTTTTGAATATTTGAGGATGCCTTTTGGATTAACAAATGCTAGAGCAACTTTTCAAAGGGCTATGGACTATGCCTTTAAGGGTCTAATTGGGAAATTTATTGAGATCTATCAAGATGATTTCACTGTTTTTTCTAAAAATGGAATTTCCCATATAGGCCACCTAAGGCAAATTTTTAATAGGTGTGGAGAGTATGGAATATCCTTAAATCCTGCTAACTCTATTTTTGGAATCACTGAAGGGAAGTTGTTTGGTCACATCATTTCAAAGGATGGGATCAAGATTGACCATGAAAGGGTTGAGGCTATTCAAAAGATTCCTTTGCCTTGTAATATTAAAACCCTTCAATCCTTCTTTGGAAAGATTAATTTTCTTAGAAGGTTCATTCCAAATTACACAAAGATTGCCAAACCCATCCAAATCCTTTTAAAGAAAGATGTTAATTTTGGGGAAATGAGAGTAGAAAAGGTTTACAGGAAATAAAGGATTCTATTGTCAAAGCACATGTTCTAGTAAGCCCAGATTTTTCAGAGTTTTTTATTTTCTATTTTGCATCCGAAGATAGTATTGTTGGGATGTGGCTTCAAAAGAATAATGCAGGGCATAAGCAGGTTATTTCTTTTATGAGTAGGTTCCTTCAAGGGTCTGAGTTGAAGTATAGCACCATGGAAAAGCAAGCTTATGCTTTACTCAAGTCCCTTAAGCAATTTAGAGTTTATGTAGGTTATTCTAGGATAATTGCATTTGTTACCCACTCTGCTATAAAGGATATTTTAGTCCAAGCTGATTGCTTAGGAACTCGAGCTAGGTGAGTCTCGAAGATTCAAGAGTATGATTTGGAGATTAGACCTACCAAGCTTGTGAAGGGCCAAGGACTGGCCAAAATCTTGAATGAAGGGAATGAGAAAGCGATAAGAACAATTTGTCAAAATGATTTGGTCTTAGCTTCATCAAAACTTCAAAGATTGAGTCAACTTGAATGGTATAAAGACATTATTTATTATTTGCAAAATTTGTCATGTCCTAACCATTTAGTTGGCCATAAGGGAAGAGCATTAAGGCTTAGAGCAACTAAGTATTGCATTGCGAAGAATGGTCTGGGTTGGAGAAATTCGAAGGGGGTAATGCTTAGGTGTGTTGATGAAGTTGAAGCCAAAAAGCTTCTATCTGAGTTTCATTCAGGATTTTGTGGAGGGCATTATGCTGCTAAGACTACTACCCACAAAATCTTGAGAGTTGGTTATTTTTGGCCTTCTATTTTTCTTGATGTGCAAAAGTATTTTAGAGGTTGCCAAGGCTGTCAACTATTCGCTGGGAAGCAGAAGTTAGTTTCTTTGCTTCTTCAGCCCTTGGCCGTGGAGGTGCCCTTCAACATTGGGGGCCAGATTTTATAGGGAAATTTAATGAAAATTCGAGTAATGGCTACTCATGGATTATAACTGCCACTGATTATTTTACTAAATGGGTAGAGGCCATCCCTACAAAACACGCCACTGACAAAGTAGTGATAGATTTTCTTGAAGATAAGATTATCACTCATTATTTGCAAAATTTGTCATGTCCTAACCATTTAGTTGGCCATAAGAGAAGAGCATTAAGACTTAGAGCAACTAAGTATTGCATTATGAAGGACAGTCTAGGTTGGAGAAATCCAGAGCGGGTAATACTTAGGTGTGTTGATGAAGTTGAAGCCAAAAAGCTTCTATCTGAGTTTCATTCAAGATTTTGTGGAGGGCATTATGCTGCTAAGACTACTACCCACAAAATCTTGAGAGCTGGTTATTTTTGGCCTTCTATTTTTGTTAATGTGCACAAGTATGTTAGAGGTTGACAAGCTTGTCAACTATTCACTAGGAAGCAGAAGTTAGCTTCTTTGCCTCTTCAGCCTGTAGTCATGGAGGCTCCCTTCAACATTTGGGGCTAGATTTTATAGGAAAATTTAATGAAAATTCGAGTAATGGCTACTCATGGATTATAACTGCCACTGATTATTTTACTAAATGGGTAGAGGCCATCCCTACAAAACACGCCATCGAAAAAGTAGCGATAGATTTTCTTGAAGGTAAGATTATCACTCATTTTGGTGTCCCTACCAAGATTACTACTGATAATGCCAGGGCTTTTAGCTCTGTTGAATTCTCATCATTTTGCTATAAGTATGTCATTGTTTTATCCCATTCATCAAACTACTATCCTCGGGGTAATGGTTTAGCAGTCTACTAATAAGAATTTGATAACCATAATCAAGAAGATAGTAGGGGACAACAAACGGGCATGGGATAGTAGAATTAAATATGCTTTGTGGGTGGATAGTATTACAAAGAAGAGTTCTACAGGGAGGCGTCACTTTGAGTTAGTGTATGGCTTGGATGTTACCCTTCTTATGCATTTGAGGCTACCAACTTACCAATTGCTACAAAGTTTTACATCTAATAAAGATGTTGTGCAATGTAGGATTGACCAAATTGTAGAATTGGATGAAACCAGAAGAAGAGTCTTTGAGCATTGTTGTAAAAATCAATCTAAGGTAAAAAGAAATTTTGACAAATCATCCAGGAATAGTCTGTTTTCTAACAATGATATGGTTTTGCTATGTGATCGCAGGAATGAAAATCCAGGTAATTAGGGTAAGTTTGACAGTTTGTGTGTTAAATTGGCAACTAGGGCCAAACTTCATGTGGGTCAGCTTATTTATGACAGCTGATATTTTTATTGGATCCTTCTCGTCGAGAGGTGTAGGATTGATCCAAAGATCATCTGATTCCGATAAGTATTTATGGAGATATGAATTTTGATTATGGAATTATTATCAAGCTGACCAGCATCTTATGTCGGCTCAGAAGCCCAACCGACGTGTCTATTTAACCTCTACGTTTTTAGTATAAATAAGAGAGGATTTGGAGTCATTAGAGACATCCTCTTCATGTGTGATCTCCTTTCCACGTCTTGGGTTTTTAGAGAAGGAGAGAGACACCATGAGTGATATGCTGGTCTTCAAAGTGCTGCCCAAGCTACTATACGTTGCCCTAGTCGCAGAGATCTAGCCGCAGTAAAGGAGGCCTCATACGCAACCAAAGGAAAGGCCCTAAATTACAGTCATGTATGCAAACCTATACATTGGCATATGAATGATATAAGCTATTCATAGTGGATACATTGTGGATGTTATATGTTGGTTTCATGCCGTCATGGGAGATATTCACGTGTCAATGGTCACGTTGTTCACAGTGAATGTTCACACTATGCATGTTGACACTTATACGCAGCCCTAGCTTATACGTTGTGGTGGAGCCTAGCCACAGCAAGGGAAGGAATAAACGCAGTCTCTGCTAGCAATGAGACACATACACAGGTCATAAAGATCCGCAGGCAAAGGAAGACAGAGATATTCTTACACTAGAGATTATACACAGTTAACACGCTGTCGACGACGGATTACACACTGTACATGAGGAGGTTATACGATGTCATAACGCAATCATGGAAATTCAACGATGTCATGTATACGCAGGGAAATTCAATGCTATCATGTATATAGTAATAACGCAGTCATGGAAACTCAACGATGTCATGTGTACGCAGGGAATACATTGTTATGTATATGCAGACATTAGCATATACGCTGTTATGTATACGCAGAGCATTATGGTATACGCATAGCATGGGTACTATACGCGCAGACATAAACCCTATCCGTTGTCAAAGGTGACTGATATCTGCACCATGGTATAAGCACAACATGAAGACTCTATGCATGATATACGCATGGAGAATACAACATAGAAGCCACAGCATGAACAATGCATGGAGCCACAGTAAGTGCATGAAGCTGAGCCGCGGTGATGAAAAGGCAACGCAGTCATGGTTATACGATGAATGTGTGATCTGGGCACATACACAATGCAATCATGGACAGTAGCATGATGTGTGATCTGGGCATACATATATGCTGCCATCCTTGAGGGACAACAATGTTGATATAGCAGTAAAATGGTAGCATTGTAACAATCTTCAGTGGAATTTTCAATGACATGGTATGGCATGGCATGAAAGCCACCCCATGATGAATATGGACATCATGAGGTATATGGGGAAGCATGATGAATATGGACAGCATCATGAGATGTATGGGCAGCATAATGTATGAGATCATGTGCATGGGCAGCACAATGATACATGGAGCATGAACAGTATCATGATGAATGTAATCATAAGCATGGGCAGCTTGATGATGAAGAGACCAGATCTAGATAAGTCAAAGTGTTGACTCCTGTTGTAATTGTACTATCTCTCTCTCTCTCTCTTTCTCTGTTGAACTTTGAAGATAAAAGAAGATTTGATCAAAGGGTTTCCCCACACATTGTGGGGTTTGTCCCTGGCTCGCGCCACATCTTGTGTCCTCTTGTCTTGGCTTGTCTTCTGCGATTTATATTTATGTTCTATCTACAGTTTATCTAAATGTTGATGTGATTGCTAATTGTGAAAATTTAAATCAATTGCTCTAGCATAGAACATACCATAATTTAACATGGTATCAGGGCTGAGGTGAAGACAATGCCCAAGCAAGAGTGAAAGAGCAATCTTTGAAGACAGTTGGGACAAGACAAAAGGATCAATGGGTTCTTCACAATTCCCTTAGGGTGAAGTCGAAGCAGAGCATATTATCAGAATGGTGCAGCGGAACTTCTGATGGCCTACCTAAAGATCACTTCATTGGAAGTTCAAATCTAAGGGTGGAAGGAAAGGCAGATGTCTTGGTTATAAGTTCGGCCCTTATGCGAAGGAGTGTCCGAATGGCAAAGATGCAGGGCATCAAGGACACAGCCGACTCTTCAAGGAAGAAAGGAACCCCAGGAATGGAAGTCGAAAGTTTTAAGGTGGCATTCGTCAATGGAAAGGTACGTGTTTGAAAATAGAATTTACAAAGATGCTTGAGTTCAAGGTTGTATTAAGTTACAAGAAGTCCACTGGGGACAATGCCCATTAACACATAACACCGGAGGTCTGTGAGTCTGATAGTGACAGGGATGCCTGAATTCAAAAGGAGAATGAAGGCACATGTCTGAAATGTACCGAAGGAAAATTGTATAAGGGGACCATTCCCCTCATGCCACAGGTCCATAGGTTTGGAACAACCCGAGGAGTCTAAGATTCATGATTGGGAATCTCACACACACAAGTGGAAGAAACTCTGATAAGAAAGCCCTCTATGACTTGAAGCTAAACACCCCGGGCATAGTATGAGAGGATCGATAAGCTCTCTAATAAAGCTAAGATTCACTAGGAGTGAAACGGATCCAAACCATCCGAAGGTTGTGGATGATAGACCTCTTATACCAGCACCTTATGAGGACGACCTATGCAGACCCTCTCACTTGCAGAAGTAAGAGGGAGTTGGATTCCAGATGTGAAATGATAAACTGCAAGCCTGTGACTACCTCGAGGAAGTTATATGGTAGTGATGTCGGACCAGATTTGGGAAAGTTCTTGGTGAACTTCCGTCCGGACATATGTTTTGCAGTTAGCACGGGAAACTCATACTTGGTTGAGCCTCACTAGATTGGTGCCAAGAATCTTCTGAGATGTCTTAAGGGCACAATCTCTCATGGATTGAGATACACTGCCGGAAATATGAAACTGCATGATTACTCGAACGTTGATTGGGCAGGCAATGTGGAGGATCACTGTAGCACTTCCTAGTGTTGTTCCTCTTTGGATTCTACTTCTAAGCAGGAAGCAGAAGTCAGCTGTTATAAGCACCACCAAGATCGGATACATATTTACGAGTATGATCTCATATGAAGCTACCTGGTTGGGGAAGCTCTTCAGTGAGATGTTTGTACACATGATGAATACCACTGAGATTCTCTGTATCAACCAGAGGTGGGATTCGATTATTGAGGAATCCCATATTCGACGATTGCTCCAGCAGATAGACATCAGATACTACCTTATCTAGTATATGGTACGTCGATGAGCAAGGAGGCTCCATCGCACTGAGATGATGTACAGGTCGCTAAAGCCCCGGGGGAAGATCAAATCTATGATTTTCCCGAACGACTTGGAGTCGTCAAGAGACCCTTGTACAAGGGTCCTGCATATTGCATACGTTGAGCTCTGGGAGCTCTAGGGGCTTGCACTTCTTACTAGAGCAACGTACGACCATAGGGTGACTCACCCTCCCCTGGTGGTGCGCACTGGGACAAGATGATTCGCTCTCTTGTGAGACAAGATGATTCACTCTCTTGTGGAACAAGATGATTCGCTCTCCTGTGTAGCAAGATGATTAGTTCTCCTGTGAGGCCTGGATTGAGGTGTTCTCCATGGCGATTGTAGCAGGATTGATGTGTTCCCTTGTGAGGCCTGGATTGATGTGTTCTCCATGGCAATTGTAGCAGGATTGATGTGTTCTCCTGTGAGGCCTAGATTGATATGTTCTCCATGGCGATTGTAGCAGTATTGATGTGTTCTCCTGTGACGACGGGATTGATTAAGTTCTCCTGTCGAGGCATCCTACCCATGCAGTCTGGGACTCATGGGAAGTACCTCTCATCTTATCAATGAGCAGGGAAATGAAGTTAGGGACCATAGTAGTACTGATGGACACATCGCTGTATCTATCGTACTCCCTACGCTAGGATGACCTCCATTGATCTGGGATCAATGATACTGGTCTGGGACCAGTGGTAGGAGTTGTACCATACTATGATGCTGACTTCGGGTCAGTTGAGACTGGTCTGGGACCAGTGGCACATACTCTGAGACTAACTTCGTGTCAGTGCAGTACTGGTCTGGGACCAGTGAGAGTGGTACATACTATGACACTGACTTCGGGTCGGCTGAGACTGGTCTGGGACCAGTGGTACTCTCTAAGACTATGATACTGGTCTAGGACCAGTGGTAGGAGTTGTACCATACTATGATGCTGACTTTAGGTCGGTTGAGACTGGTCTGGGACCAGTGGTACATACTCTGAGACTGACATCGTGTCAGTGCAGTTCTGGTTTGGGACCAGTGAGAGTGGTACATACTATGACGCTGACTTCGGATCGGCTGAGACTGGTCTAGGACCAGTGGTACACTTTCTGAGACTGCGATATTGGTCTGGGACCAGTGGTAGGAGTGGTACCCACTATGACGCTGACTTTGGGTTGGTTGAGACTGGTCTGGGACCAATGGTATGCACTCTAAGACTGACTTCGGGTCAATGGAGAATGGTATGAGACATTCTCGATCAATTCTTCTTCTTCATAGTTCAACATAGCAGAGCAAAGCCGGCTAAGACAGTAGAGCTGAGAAGAGCAAAGCAGAGACAGAAGAGCAGAGCCAGCAAAGCTGAGCTGAGCAGAGCAAGCAGAGCTAGGAAGAGCAGTGCAGGGCACTGATGGCAGAGACAGTATAGTCGGACTTATGGATCAACGGATGGAGTTCTCCCTAGTTGAGAGGGAGTGCTAAATTGGCAACTAAGGCCAAACTCCATGTGGGTCAGCTTATTTATGACAGTTGATATTTTCATTGGATCCCTCTCGTTGAGAGGTGTAGGATTGATCCAAAGATCATCCGATTCTGATAAGTATTTATGGAGATATGAATTTATTTTGATTATGGAATTATTATCAAGCCGACCAGCATCTTATGTAGGCTTAGAAGCCCAACCGACGTGTCTATTCAACCTCTACATTTTTAGTATAAATAAGAGAGGATTTGGAGTCATTAGAGACATCCTCTTCATGTGTGATCTCCTTTCCACATCTTGGGTTTTTGGAGAAGGAGAGAGACACCATGAGTGATATGCTAGTCTTCAAAGTGTTTCCCTAGCTACTGTACGTTGCTCTAGTCGCAGAGATCTAGCCGCAGTAAAGGAGGCCTCATACGCAGCCAAAGGAAAGGCCCTAAATTACAGTCACGTATGCAAACCTATACGTTGGCATATGAATGATATACGATATTCATAGTGGATACGTTGTGGATGTTATATGTTGGTTTCATGCCGTCATGGGAGATATTCACGTGTCAATGGTCACGCTATCCACAGTCGATGTTCACACTATACATGTTGACACTTATACGCAGCCCTAGCTTATACGTTGTAGTGGAGCCTAGCCACAGTGAGGGAAGGAATAAACGTAGTCTCTGCTAGCAATGAAGACACATACGCAGGTCATAAAGATCCGCAGGCAAAGGAAGACAGAGATATTCTTACGCTGGAGATTATATACAGTTCACACGATGTCCACGATGGATTACACACTGTACATGATGAGGTTATAAGATGTCATAGCGCAGTCATGGAAATTCAACAATGTCATGTATACGCAGGGAAATTCAATGCTATCATGTATATAGTAATAATGCAGTCATGGAAACTCAACGATGTCATGTGTACGCAGGGAATACATTGTTATGTATACGCAAACATTAACATATACATCGTTATGTATACGCAGAGCATCATGGTATATGCACAGCATGGGTACTATACACGCAGACATAAACCCTATCCGTTGTCAAAGGTGACTGATATCTGCACCATGGTATAGGCACAGCATGAAGACTCTATGCATGATATACGCATGGAGAATACAACATAGAAGCCACAGCATGAACAATGCATGGAGCCACAGTAAGTGCATGAAGCTGAGCCGCAGTGATGAAAAGGCAACGCAGTCATGGTTATACGATGAATGTGTGATCTGGGCACATACACAATGCAATCATGGACAGTAGCATGATGTGTGATCTGGGCATACATATATGCTGCCATCCTTGAGGGACAACAATGTTGATATAGCAGTAAAATGGTAGCATTGTAACAATCTTCAGTGGAATTTTCAATGACATGGTATGGCATGGCATGAAAGCCACCCCATGATGAATATGGACATCATGAGGTATATGGGGAAGCATGATGAATATGGACAGCATCATGAGATGTATGGGCAGCATAATGTATGAAATCATGTGCATGGGCAGCACAATGATACATGGAGCATGAACAGTATCATGATGAATGTAATCATAAGCATGGGCAGCTTGATGATGAAGAGACCATGGAAGATGCAGCATGATGAGCAGCAGAGCAGCTCAGTCATCCAGGTCCAGCACTGGGATAGGGCAGCATGGTACTACATGGTAAGGTGCGGCAAATGGACGAGATGCAGCACTACGATAGGTGAAGTCGACACCTTCGAGAATCAGTTGAAGCAGAATGTCTTCAACTGATCTCATCGTTATACGAGATGATCTATGCTAGATCTAGATAAGTCAAAGTGTTGACTTCTGTTGTAACTGTACTATCTCTCTCTCTTTCTTTCTCTGCTGAACTTCGAAGATAAAAAAAGATTTGATCAAAGGGTTTCCCCACACATTGTGGGGTTTGTCCCTGGCTCGTGCCACATCTTGTGTCCTCTTGTCTTCTGCGATTTATATTTATGTTCTATCTGCAGTTTATTTAAATGCTGATGTGATTGCTAGCTGTGAAAATTTAAAATAAATTGCTCTAGCATAGAACATACCATAACTTAACATTGTGGCTTGGACCATACATTATCAGGGAAGCAGATGGACAAGATTCCTACCATTTGAGCACTTTGGATGGAAAACCACTCAATGTTGAAATTTCTAAGTCTAACCCCTTAGAAATTTTCTTGCACTATCTGATTTATTTCACCTACTTGTTGAATTAATGAACAAGTTATTTAACCATATAAATATTGAAATAAACACAAATGTAATCTCAACCATCTACAGATCATCAACTGAAAGAAATAGACAAACATACAAGGGACACTCTTATTTTTGGATAACCATCCCCGAAAAAACCCAACTTGGGAAAACCGATGCAACAGTTCTGAGGGTTTTATTATTAAGCAACTTTTCTTGAGTACAACTGGGTTCCAAACTGGCTCACCCTACAGAGAAATCAATCTGGTAGTAATACCTCTCTTCAGAAGTAGATATGCGGCAAGTCTGCTCCAGGAAAGTCTCTCCAACGCCTCTCTAAGCCTCTGCGTCAACCTAGAACCCTCTGCATCAACCTATAAATGCTCTGCGCTGGCTCTCTGGTCCTCTGCGTCACCCACGCAGGCCCTTTGGCCCGCGCAGTCACTCTGGCACTCTACATGGCTCCTGCTGGCTTTATGTAGCCTTCTTTACCTCTGCGCTGGTCTTCCGGCACTATCTCTGCCTCTCTACTATGCACTCACTGCCCCTTGCTACAACTCTGATCACTGGTTCGATTTTTCTCAACAAACCCCACTCCAGAAAATCGAACTGACTGATCAACTTGGTGTATCTCCAACTAACCCTCAAGCCTCCTCTTATACTTTTTCTGTTGAGTCTTCAACGACCGAGATTAAATCTCTAATCAACAGCTAAGATTAGATTCGTCTTGATCCATGTCATTTAGAACCTTCTCACCCAGTTTTATATTAATACCCATTAATATTTTAATTTTCCTAAGTTTAGACTTAGGAACTCCATTAAAAATATTAATTATTTTAATATCTCTCTAACCGGTTGGAACTTCCCCAAACCATTTCTGGGTCTTGTATATCTCATGTGCTTTAGCCTCTCCACCAATTTTCATGGTCTACGCTGGGTCTCTGGTCCTCTGCGTCACCCATGCAGGCCCTCTAGCCCGTGCAGTCACTCTGGCACTCTACATGGCTCCTACTAACTTTGCATAGACTTCTTTGCCTCTGCGCTGGTCTTCCGGCACTATCTCTACCTCTCTATTATGCACTTACTACCCCTCGCTACAACTCTGATCACTGGTTTGATTTTTCTTAGCAAATCCCACTCTAGAAAATCGAATTGACTAATCAACTTGGTGTATCTCCAACTAACCCTCAAGCCTCCTCTTATACTTTTTCTTTTGAGTCTTCAACGATCGAGATTAAATCTCTAATCAACAGCTAAGATTAGATTTGTCTTGATCCATGTCATTTAGAACCTTCTCACCCAGTTTTATATTAATACCCATTAATATTTTAATTTTCCTAAGTTTAGACTTAAGAACTCCATTAAAAATATTAATTATTTTAATATCTCTCTAACCGGGTGGAATTTCCCCAAACCATTTCTGGGTCTTGGATACTCATGTGCTTTAGCCTCTCCACCAATTTTCATGGCTAGAGCACATCCAATGCTACCCCAAATCAACACTCCCTCTTAACGAGGAATGTGTTCTAATAATGCTCCACAACTGAACATCACCCTGATCATCCAGCACCGATACCTGTGTTGATGTTTGGCCTGCTACCCAACATCCTCTGCACTGCTGCCCAACATCCTCTACACTGCTGCCCATGGCTCTGCCACTGCCACTGCTACATTTGTATAGCAACTAGTCTTCATCCGTGTTGTTGTTGGTCCTTTCTCCCAAACACTGCATATGCACTGCAACCCTCTCTCATTACACTGCATCATGTTTCCTATAGAACTACCCTTGCTACTATTGCACTGCAACTCAGTCACTGAGAGGTTGGTAATTGATCTACCCAACTACTAACATCCTTGTCAGGCTAGAAACCCTCCTGATGTTGAAGCTCTCTCTATTGTTATCGTCTGCTCCCTGTACTGTCTCTGCGCTACCACAACAACTTTGTGCCTCTCGCACTGCTGCAACCCTCTCTGCACTGCTACAAATCCCTGCACTCTACCATTGTTCTGTCGCTCCATCCGCATTTGCTTCTACCAACATCCGTCATCCTGCTATTGTCACTCGGGGCTCCCGTAGCCGGATACGATCCAAGAGTTTGGGTACCTCAAGGATCGTGCCCCTCATCTCTTGTAGTCCTCCTGACTACAGCTCGATGTCACCCCACCTGTTCTCTAAAGATGCATGAGCACTCATGGCACAGTCGTCATCAATCTCTACCTCCTTCTCTGCCTTAACCGACGCTGCCTTGGAGTCAGAAGCCTCTCCCTTCTTCTTCTTCCTGGGACACTGGGTTGCATAATGGCCCAGCTCCCCAAAATGGAAGCACTTTTATCTTGGAGATGTCCTTCTTCTTCCTCTTCCCTTACTGTCCCGCAAATGCCAGAGCTGCATCCTCTTCCTCCTCTTTCTTGATTCATCTTCCTTTGCTACTACTTCCTACCTTGCTTAGTCGTCTGATCTCTTCTTGGCGAAGAGCTGCCCACAATTCTTCCCATCTTGCAAGATTCGCTCTGCCCAAAATATTTTGGACGAATGTCTCCCACTCCTCAGAGACTGCGTTCAGGGCGGTCCTCACCATTAACTCTTGATCCAGCGTGGCCCCTATGGAAGTAAGTTGGTCCCGAATCTCCTGCAACTTGCTAAGGAAGTGATCTATCTGCTCCCCCTTTTGCATCTGATATGACCGCAGCTAATTCTCCAGTAGCATCTTCCTTTGCACGAAATTGCCCTGATACAATGTCGTCAAGGTATCCCAAATCTCCTTTGTCGTATTCTTCTCGGCAATATGTTGAACTACATGATCCTTGACGCCATCAAGGATTATGCACTTTGCCTTGGCCATTGCATCTTCATACTTTTCGTTATCAGCTAGGTCGACTGGGATAGCCACAGTTCTCAAGGCGAAGGCCTTGATGCGATGTTTATCCAGAACAAACAAGATCCTGGCCTTCCAGATGACAAAGTTGGATGCTCCGTCCAATCTGTCCTAATCCCCAGTCTATTAATTGCCATCTCCGCTCTTCTCTTCGGCTCCCTCTAAGTCTCTACTTCCCTCTTGGAAGTTCTCTTTTAGACTCCCTCCGAGTCTCGATTTCCCTCCTGGAAATCCTTCTGCCAACAGTCGAATTGTTGAAATTTCTAAGTATTACCCGTTAGAATTTTTTTCTATATTCTCTGGTTTATTTCTCCTACTTGTTAATTACGAACAAGTTATTTAAACATATAAATATTGAAATAAACACAATACAGTCTCGACCCGCAACCATTTACAGATCAATAGCTAAAAGAAATAGCAAACACACAAGTGACACTGCTATTTTTGGACAACTCGTCCCCAGAAAAACCCAACTTGGGAAAACCGGTGCAACAATTCTGAGGGTTATTTTATTATTCAGTCTTTCTGAGTACCACTGGGTGTGAAACTGGCTCACCCGACAGAGAAAATAATCCAGCAATAATACCTCTCTATTCGGAAGCAGATATTCGGAAAGTTTGCCCCACGAAACCCTCTCTAGCACAATCTAAAGCCTAACATCAGCCCACTTGGCCTCTGCACCAGCCCATCTGGCCTTTGCGTCAGCCCGAAACCCTCTACGTCAGCCCTTTGAGGCACTGCGCAGCCTCTCCAGCCCTCTGTGTAACTCCTGCAGCCTCTGCGTGGATGACGCAAGCCCTTCTGGCCTCTGCGCAGTCCCTTCTACTGCTGCGTGGCTCCCTCTGGCTCAGTGTTTGCCTCTCTCTGCTTCTGGGCTGGTCTCTCGGCACTATCTCTACCCCTCTATCTCATACTCACTACCCCATGCTACAACTGATCACTGATTCGATTTCTCTTAGCAAACCCTGCTCTAGAAAATCGAATGACAAACCACTCCAGTGTCTTTTCCAACTAACCCTCAAGCCTCCTCTTATACTTTTCCTGTTGGTCCTTCAATGGCTGAGATTAAGTCCCTAATCAACGACTAAGATTAGATTTGGCTTGATCCATGTCATTTAGAGCATTCTCACCCAGTTTTATATTAATACCCATTGATATTTTAATTTTCCTAAGTTTAAACTTAAGAACTCCATTAAAAATATTAATTATTTTAATATCTCTCTAACTGGGTGGAATTTCCTCAAACCTTTTTTGGGTCTTGGAGATCTCATGTGCTTTAGTCTTTCCACCAATTTTCATGGCTAGAGCACATCCGATGCTACCCCAAATCAACACTCTCTCTTAGTGAGAACTATGCTCTAGTAATACTCCACACTGAGCATTACCCTGATTATATGGCACCGGTACATGTGATGATGCTAGGCCTCCCCGCCCAACTTCCTATGCATGGAAGTATGCTGGTACAACATCTTCAAGGCGTCCCACATTTCCTTTGTCGTCTCCTCGGCAATATGTTGGACCACACGATCCTTGACCCCATCAAGGATTATGAATTTCGCCTCGGCCATTGCTTCTTCGTACTTTTCATTATTAGTTGGGTCAACTGGGATAGCCACTGTTCTCAAGGCGAAGGCCTTGATGCGATGTCTATCTAGAATGGACAGGATCCTGGCCTTCCAAGCGACAAAGTTGGACACCTAGTCCAGCCTATCCTGATCCCTCGATGCATTCATGGCCATCTCTCTGCTCTTCCTTTCGACTCCTCCGAGTCTCTTCTTCCCTCTAGCAGTGCTCTCTTCGACTCCCTCTAAGTCTCTACTTCCAGTCTGCAAGTTCTCTACTAGACTCCCTCTGAGTCTCGATTTCCCTCCTGGAAATCCGCCTGCCAATCGTTGAGTCGCACCTCTCCGATCTCTTATGCACCTGCAACACTGATCTGGATTTCTTGGCTAGAAATCCGCCTAGGTAGCAACTCCCTCTACCTTCGTTTTGCCCCGTTAGGTACTGTTCTATCTCGACAGCAACAACACCCCACCAGCTTCACTCCCCGCAATCTGCCCACAGTTTCCCATGCCCCAACAACTGAAGGACTGAGCCTCTAGGCTCAGCACAATCCCGACACTGGCTGAAATGCTCCCCTAGCTAACTACGTCAACCCTCCTGGTCTCTGTGTGGCTCTTCGAGAGCCTTTTCTGCCCTCCTCAACCTCTGCGCTGGCCTCTCTCTGGCCCGAACTGATGATGTAGTCCCTCCGCGTCAACCCTACTCTGCTGCTTTCTACAAGGAACTTTTGTCACTCGGGACAACTGTTCCTGTTGCAAATGCTCTGCTTCATCTGGTGCCTTCAGATCTCCTATGATCTGCAACGCTCTGATACCATGTTGAAATTTCTAAGGATTGCCCGTTATAAATTTTATCTATATTCTCTGGTTTATTTCTCCTACTTGTTAATTACAAACAAGTTATTTAAACATATAAATACTAAAATAAACACAATACAGTCTCAACCATCTACTGATCAACAGCTGAAAGAAATAGCAAACACACAAGTGACACTGTTATTTTTGGACAACTCATCCTCGGAAAAACCCAACTTGGGAAAATCGGTGGAGCAATTCTGAGGGTTGTTTTATTATCCAGTGTTTCTGAGTACAACTAGGTGCCAAACTAGCTCACTCAACAGAGAAAATAATCTGGCAGTACCTCTCTATTCGGAAGCAAATATTCGAAAAATCTACCCCACGAAACCCTCTCCAGCACAATCTGAAGCCCAACATCAACCCACCTGGCCTCTGCATCAGCCCTCTAAGGCACTACGCAACCTCTACAGCCCTCTATGTCACTCCTGCAACCTCTACGTGGATGACGTAGGCCCTTCTGGCCTCTGCGTAGTCCCTTCTGCCTCTGCGTGGCTCCCTCTAGCTCAGCATTTGCCTCTCTTTGCTTCCGCACTGGTCTCTCAACACTATCTATGCCTCTCTGTCTCGTACTCACTACCCCTCGCTGCAACTGATCAATGATTCGTTTTCTCTTAGTAAACCCCGCTCTAGAAAATCGAATAACTAATCACTCTAATGTCTTCTCCAACTGACCCTCAAGCCTCCTCTTATGCTTTTCCTGTTGGTCTTTCAACGGCCGAAATTAAGTCCCTAATCAACAGCTAAGATTAGATTTGGCTTGATCCATGTCATTTAGAACATTCTCACCTAGTTCTATATTAATACCAATTAATATTTTTATTTTCCAAACTCCATTAAAAATATTAATTATTTTAATATCTCTTTAACCGGATGGAATTTTCTCAAACCATTTCTGGGTCTTGGAGATCTCATGTGCTTTAGCCTCTCCACCAATTTTCATAGCTAGAGCACATTCGATGCTACCCCAAATCAACACGAATCGCACCTCTCTGATCCCCTTTGCTCCTGCAACATTGATCTGGATTTCTTGGCTAGAAATTCGCCTAAGTAGCGACTCCTTCTACCTTGGTTCTGTCCCGTTAGGTACTGTTCTGCTTCGACAACAACAGCACCCCACTAGTTTCACAATCCACACTCTGCCCATAGCTCCCCAAGCCCTGGCAGCTGAAGAAACTGAGCCTCATGGCTCTGCGCAATCCTGGCAGTGGAAGAATCGCTCCTCTGGCCCACTGCATCACTCCTACCTAGCTGAGCAAGATGACATGGCTCTTCGTGAGCCTCTTCTGCGCTGGCCCTTTCTCTGGCTCGAACTGATGACACAGGCCCTCTGCATCACTCCTTTGCTGCTTTGTGCTTAGGAACAACTTCTGTCACTCGGGACAGTTGTTTCTGCTGCAAATTTTCTTTTTTAGTCAGTGCCTTAAGCTCTCCTGTGATCTGCAATGGTTTGATACCATGTTGAAATTTCTAAGTCTAACCTGTTAGAAATTTTCCTGCACTATCTGATTTATTTCACCCACTTGTTGAATTACTAAACAAGTTATTTAACCATATAAACACTGAAATAAACACAAATGCAGTCTCAACCATCTACAGATCATCAACTAAAAGAAATAGACAAACACACAAGGGACACCGTTATTTTTAGACAATTGTCTCCAGAAAAACCCCACTTAGGAAAACCGATGCAGCAGTTCTGAGGGTTTTATTATTAAGCAGCTTTTCTTGAGGACAACTGGGTGCCAAACTAGCTCACCCTATAGAGAAATCAATCTGGCAATAATACCTCTCTTCGAAAGAAGATATTCAGCAAGTCTGCTCAACGAAAGTCTCTCCAACGCCTCTCTGAGGCTCTGCGTCAACCTACAGATACTCTGCGTTGGCTCTCTAGCCCTCTGCGTCACCCACGCAGGCCCTCTGGCCCTCTGCACAGTCACTCTGGCCCTCTATATGGCTCCTGCTGGCTCTACGTAACCTTCTCTGACTCTACGTTGGTCTTCCAACACTATTTCTGTCTCTTTGATATGCACTCACTACCCCTCACTGCAACTTAGATCACTGGTTCGATTTTTCTTTGCAAACCCCGCTCCAGAAAATCGAACTGACTGATCAACTTAGTGTATCTCCAACTGACCCTCAAGCCTCCTCTTATACTTTTTTTGTTGAGTCTTCAACGGCCAAGATTAAATCTCTAATCAACGACTAAGATTAGATTTGACTTGATCCATGTCATTTAGAACCTTCTCACCGAGTTTTATATTAATACCCATTAATATTTTAATATTCCTAAGTTTAGACTTAGGAAGTCCATTAAAAATATTAATTATTTTAATATCTCTCTAACCGGGTGGAATTTCCCCAAACCATTTCTGGGTCTTGGAGATTTCATGTGCTTTAGCCTCTCCACCAAATTTCATGGCTAGAGCCCATCCGATGCTACCCCAACTACTTATCGAGTTACCTATGAACGACTAACTACTCAAATTGTTCTACAAAGAAAATATCTGATGCCACGGGGCATCTTTTTGTATCATATTTCTAACCTTATCCCTTGTCATTTTTGTTTAAATAGTTTTGTGTCATGAATAATTATGCTATTAGAATAAATTTCCATTTCTTCATTTTTTTACTTTACTTCATTTGATGATATTTTGAATGGATACTATTGATATATGTCTTTTGTCGGTGGATCCAGAATCTAGGTTCTTGCACACTATCACTTTGTATCTAGCATGCGCCCCCATATGGAGCCAAATGTTGACCACTAGAGTGGCACCTGATGATTATATGAAAGACTCCATGCCCAATGATGATCCAGATGACACTTGTACCATCAGATATCATCAGTCAACAGATTTTTTTAACTCTACTTCTATTTTCACATCATCTTTCTTGTACCCAGATTCAACACCCTGCGAGGAATTGTAATAAGTGATATTAGTAATTATGAGTTGTGAGTCTATAATAGGCCTAGGATGTTGGGACTTGATCAACAAACGAGTACACCTTGGAGTGTGTTTTTTATCTAGTTAATTATCCCTTCTTTTTCAAAGGCTGATAATTTTCTAGGTTTTTTCATTCACTTTTTACCCCAAAGTCGGGGTGACAGTTTGAAGGTTGAGCCCCTAACACATCTGTGGCTAGAGTCAATGTATATTACCATATTATATCACACAAAAAAATTGTGGAATTTGGTTAGGTCTAGGTAGTTATGTTTTAATTTTTTAGATTTCCCGCAAGTCAAAAATTGCAAATAAAATTTTATTTAAATTGTAATAAGTGTAGTCTAGAGAAGTTGTATGGGGTATGAATAATAAAAATTACACCTCTCACCCTCGTCTTTCTACCAGTGTTGATAATATCGGCGAGGGTCCAGAAAATATCTTATCGACAATATCGGCGAAAATATCGGCAAATATCGTCAAGCATAAAAAATGCATAATATATTCATTTTTTTCAGATTTTTAAACATATAAAGCAATAACAACATGAAATAAACACATTGGCACATAAATATGAAGAAAACACTGATATATATGATGT
>APFE030667217.1:77768-131975 GCA_000404065.3 Pinus taeda | reverse complement strand
AAAAAAAAAAAATCAAGAAAAATGATTGTAGGCAAATAGGCAAGCAAGAACAATCCTAAAACTAACAAAAAATTCATTAAAATAGGGGTTTATTTGAACATACCTGTTAATGGAAGAAATGAAATTGTCTCATTGTTCTTGAAGCTTAGATCAATGAAAACTTCATTGTTGATGGCGATAATAGCTATGGAACGCTCAAACCCTCCTTGGCAGCAAGCACATAGCTCTCTCCTTCCTTCTCCAGCAATCAGAAATGAAAATGATTCATAAAAAACCAAAATCCGAATTTTATAACCCGCGCGGCGATTTTCTACTGTCTCCCAGCGATAAATTAGGTCGTTGCACGATATTTTGTTGAAATATCAGCGATATTTCGGAAATATCGCGATATTTTCGGCTCGATATTTTCGGGAGCCGAAAATATCGCGATATTTTCTCGGCGATATTTCAGCTCGCCGAAAATATCGCCGATATTTCGGCAATATTATCAACACTGCTTTCTACTATGACGACTTTCTACTATGACAAA
This sequence comes from Pinus taeda, assembly GCA_000404065.3. Classification (NCBI taxonomy): domain Eukaryota; kingdom Viridiplantae; phylum Streptophyta; class Pinopsida; order Pinales; family Pinaceae; genus Pinus; species Pinus taeda. The sequence continues at coordinate 131,446 of APFE030667217.1, read as the reverse complement.
CTTTGAAAAGTTAATAATGTGTTTTGGATCCTCAAACCCCACATTTCCTAAGTTTAGTGGAAATTGTGGCATTTAATTAGGCTAGAATTAAATAAACTAGAGAGAAATAAATTATTGCATGTGATAGAATGACATGGAAATGACTTGGAAATTATCCTAAGTCAAAGAGTTGAGTCAATGGACATGTGAAAGATGATTGAGCACACTTCATCATAAATACACCATTATTTGGAAAAATCAAATTTCCTAGATATAAAGCAGCAGTTGCACATGTGGAAAATCAAATTTATTAAAGGAACTCATATATTGAAGGAATATTCTATGGAATATTTAGACTGAGGATTTCGTGGGGCCTTCTCTCACTGTTAGCTTGAGTTGCTTCTACACTTACGACTTCACATGGAGGATTATGATTTTCACTTGAGGAAATCACATAGTTCCTAGGGATCTGCACAGAGCATCTTTGGGATCATCATCTGAAGTGGCGACACTTGGTTCGAGTTTGATTTGGTTTGACTGGAGTTATCTCATTGCTTTGGTTCACTCATGGATATGTTTACTATGCCATATAAACAATTCGATTTTCCTTGGGTGCCAATGAGGAATTCGATTTGCCTTGTTGTCTTTGTCATCTCCGCTTGGAACTCGACCTGCTCTTTCTTGCGATTTGCTCCAAGTTCAGTTCTCATGTGCACTCGACCTTGGGATTTGCTCCCAACTATCTATATAATGAGGCTATGTGCCCTCATATTGTATCATGTTATGAGTTATTGGAATTGCGGAAACTCTACCATTTTGTACTTACATACTTTCTTAACATAATCAAGACTTTGGGGCTATCTAGCTGGTGTTCTCTTGGCATTATGAGGTGATGTTCTTTCATGCTATTGCTATTGTGTTTAATTTCTTTTGCATATTGAATTAATATTAGTTTATACTTGTCATCTTGCTTGGATTGATGTGTGCAAGTTATCTTGCACATATCATTGATTTAGAGTAATATTCTAGGGATAAGTTTGTCAATTCATTTTAGGAAGAATGTTTGGTCTATCTTATTCATTATATTGCTCTAATCCTTTGCAAATTAATACATGTTCAAGTGTGTAAGAAAGATCTTTTGTATTGTGTGCAGGAATCAATCTAGAAGTGGGAGAAATCTCAATTAGATCAACTCACTCCTAGAGTCATGGCGATCCAAGACTCAGCCATTTTTTCGCTCCAAGTCTTCCATCCAACGAAAAGCAAATGAAAGTTTCTTACTCTATAGTTACTTGATCATCCATTTAAAATTTTAAAATATTTCTTTGATTCTAATTCTTTCAAAGTTATATTTCATATTCAAAAGTCATTTCCAAAGCTAAGCAAGTATGGGAGTTCACTCCCATTACTTGAGCTAGTATTTTGTATATTAAATTGTATTTTAGTTTTGGTTTTTTTTTTCTAATTTCACACTAAAGATTGGTTTTGTGTTTTGTAGCCGATAGGCTTGAGCATTTGGCAACAAGGAGCTTGAGGAGAAGCTTTGGGAAACTACTCACTCGTGTATGCAGGAACCCCTCACGCTATTCAAACGTTGATTTCTAGGGAGGCCGTAAGCACTTGGGACAGAGTTGCAAACTCATCTAGGCTGTGGGCCCTTTGAACCTTGTGAATCTCTTTTGCAGGTTTTTTTCCATCTTCAAGTTTGTTGCTATATTTTTTGGGAGAGATTCTAGCTTTGTTAGATTCCTATCTTTGTAAAGGTCTCTCTCATATTGTAAGCAGCCCTCTTAGAAACATTTTTACCCGCTTTAAGCGCTAATAAAACATAAAAAAAATGTTTGTGAGAGCTTGGGATTTTTCCCATGACATCCCCCTTCCTCATTTAGAAGAGGGATTCTTGTGGGTGGCTTAATTTTGCTTCTAGTTTTTCTTAGCTTTCTAGCATTTAATTTCATTTTGTGCATGCTTAAATCAACACATTTCACTCCACATGCAATTTTTACTAATCTTGTATTTAAATTCCTATGTGCATAAGCTTCCAAATTCTAAACTTGAGAAAATCTTATCTTATGTGTAAACACTTTATACTTTGGCAAGTTTTAATTGTTTCATAATTTCTTCAAGTATATGTTTCTCTACTTGGTCAATTTATATTATATGTCATGAAAACTATTGGAGCACTGTCATTTATCTAAAACAATTGTAGCTTAAAGAAATCTATTTCATTTTACTTGCCTATTTTCCATTTAATGGTGCAAACACATATGAGCTCATTTACATTCTAGTCTCTCAAGTTTTGCAACTATCGTATTTCTCTTTGAAGCATTTGCATGTAGCATTATTTTAAATTGGGGAATTAACACAGTTTGCATTTCATCTAGGCATTTTAATATAGGAAGGCCCCAAGCCTCATTAAAATTTTACCTTCAATATACGTTGGTTGAAGTAGACATCTTAGGGACCCTCTACCCCTCTATTGACTCCTCACTGTGAGATCCATATCTTTGAGGGAGGGTGAGGCCTGAGAATTGAAGAGTTAAATTGCAATCTTGTTGTAGAGGTAATTATAAAATTAACCAAAAGCACTTTCCATTACATTTACTTGACTTGTCTCTTGATGGTTTGAATTTTCACATGCAAAGTCTATTCCAAAAGCAAGTATTGTAATCCTTTCAAACAAGTGCTTTCTTTTCAGGCTTCAAGTGTAGTTGCATATTGATGTCTTGGTTTAACACTTCATTTCTTTTACATTTCCAAGTTAATTATTAATTGTTGAGTTTTAGCAAGATATGTTTCACATGTTTTGATTCATAAAGTTGATTATCTCAAAAACATTTTTGTACCTTGCAATATATTGTGCTAACAATGTTTTGTTTAGATTTCAGGGTTACTTTGCTTTTACTTTTGAGAGCATTTTATTTTATTTTGAACAAATATATCTTTAAATTGTTGAGCAAATTCCTTATAAGGCACTGGCTTTATGGTTTTTTTCATGTTAATGGTTGGCATTGTTATTTCAATTTGCTCACACCATATTTGCTCATAAATCCTTAAAAGTAATCCATTTTCACTATAATACTCTCCTATAGACTCACATCTTTTAACTTAAGTTTTCATTAGGGACCACCCCCCTTAGCTAACCTAGTAGATAGCTCAAACGGAGAGAGTCGGGATTAGTGTGGTAGCCCCTTCTCTGAGTTCCCTACCACCAACCACACCTTGTGGGGTTGAAGGCTTTTCTTACTAACTTGTAGGTAGGTGTAGGCGGCAGGTGATAATAAGTTGTTGACTAGGTTTTCCCCTAAATAGGGGTTTTTCCCTGGTTGTTCGCCTACATCTGGTGTTTGTGATCTTTGTGCTATTGTTTTGGTAATTGCTTTATGAACTAAAAGATAAAAGAGGAACATAAAAATATCATAAGTAACTATTTATATAAAGAAAATATTTATGCCTTTATGATTTTCTAAAATGGTACAGAGATAGAGTGAAAAAGGGAAAAAACCAGCTCAAAAATCTATTGAAAAGAGAATAAGGAGTTCTACGAAGCTTTGAATAAGGGTCATCAAAAGGAACATATAATCAATCAATTCTATCATCTTCAAGGTCAATGTCTAATTCAATGGAAGGAGAAAACAAGCTAGAAGGAGCATCTAACTACAAGGCATGGAAGAAAAGGATAGACCTCGTCCTCGAGAAGAATAAAGTTGTGGATTTAGTCAAGGGAAAGGTAAAGAAGCCTACTAATGAGTCCAGTGATGCAGAAAAGGAAAAATTCAGGGAAACAAAAATATTGGCCTTGATTCTAATGGTGAATGGAAGAAAGGATATCTCTAATCAACGGCGAAGATTAGATTTGGCTTGATCCATGACTTTTGGAACCTTCTAACCCAGTTTTATATTAATACCCATTAATATTTTATTTTTCCTAAGTTTAGACTTAGGAACTCCATTAAAAATATTAATTATTTTAATATCTCCCAAACCAGTTAAAATTTGCCCAAACCATTTCTGGGTCTTGGAGATGTCATGTGCTTCAGCCTCTCCACCAATTTTCTGGCTAGAGCACATCTGATGCTACCTCAAATCAACACAGATTAGCGTCACAGCGTCTAGCGACAGCATCACTCCCTTTGTTGATCGATTTTCCTCCCAGGAACTTCGATTTCCACCTCCCGGTCTCACACCCTGGCTTTCGGCTTCAAAAATTGATTCCTCCAGCAAAATACAAACCTCCTCAAGGCTCTGTGTTGCATCTACGTCAGCCTACGCTAGCCAACTTAGCCTTTGCACTGCCTCTCCCAGATCTCTCTCGGTCTCCTCTGTTGAGTATTCCTGGATTAAGAGAAATCTCCTACCAGAACTATCCTTGCCCCTCACTGCAAAAGATCAGATCGAATTCTCTTTCCGACAACTGATATGCTTCAGAAATTCGATCTTCTGAACTCCACTCGATGTATTTTCCAAATGCCCATCAAGCCTCTTCTTATAATCCTTCTACTGAGAACCGATAGCCCAAATTAGATCCTAATCAATGGCTCAGATCATTTTGGCTTGATCCTCGTCTTCTTCAAGAAGTTTCACCCACAGTTAGATTAATACACTTTAATTATTTTAATTTCCTAAGTTTAGACTTAGGCTCCCATTAAAAATAGTCAATTATTTTAATAAAACTATTTCCGGGTGGAATTTCCCAAAACAATTTCTGGGTATTGTGGAATACATGTGTCCAAGCCTCCATGCAAATTTTGAGGCTTAGAGCACATCCAATGCTACTAGAAATCAACACTCCCTCTTAGCGAGGAATGTGTTCTAGTAATGCAACCTGTTGAAGCATCACCCTACTCTGTAACATCTCCCTCTGCACTGTTAATGTCTAACATCGCTGCCCACCAACTATTGTGCAAACGTTGCATCTGTACTGCTACTGACACTACCACTGCCAACACTGCATCTGTACTGTAACTCCCACTCAAATTTTGAATTCATGTTGCTGCTAGCACTGCCACTGCCAACACTGCATCTGCACTGCAACCTTTTCCAATTGTTGTTGCTATTGCATCAGCAATGGAAAAGCATCCAAAATTATTGAACTAGTGTTCAGCATGATGCATCTGTTTGTTGGAGTTCTGACTATTGTTAGTCTCTGCACTGACCCTCTGAAGCCTTTGTGTCGTTGCTGACTCAACTCTATGCCAAATGTACCACTGCCAACTCTAGCTCTGTGCTACTCAGTCTCTAGCGCTCCTAGCCACTGCAACTGTCACTTTGACACTCCTCTGCATCAATTGACCCATCTATCCTACTATTTCTGATTTGGGCTCTTGTAGCAAGCTATTGATCCGAGAGGTGAACTCCTCAAGGATCCTGCCCATCTGCAATTCTTTCAAACTACAATTCTAAATCACCCCACCTCTGGGCGATCATGGAAAACTCCTCCTCCTTGATCTGTGCAGATGCAGCCTTCGGATCATGCTTCTCGTCCTTGTCCTTCTTCTTGAGAAGACATTGTGTAGCGTAGTGACCAAGTTCACCATACTAGAAGCACTTGATCTTCAAAACATTTGTCTTCTTCTTCCGCCGCTCTTGCTGCTCCTTAGATGCGAGGGTTGCATTCTCATCCTCCTCCTTGAGCTTCTTCCCACTGTTGTTGCTTCCATCAAGTTTACACTTGACCAAGTCCCTCCTCATCTCTTCTTGCTGAAGAGCGGCCCACATTCCTTCCCAGTCTAGCAATTTCTCTCAGTAGGCTGAGGTGTTGAACCCACAGTTTCCAACTCATCTCGGGTTTCCTGAAGCTTTGCAAGGAACGAATCAACGTGTTCCCCCTTCTGCATCTACGTGGATCTCATCTTCTGCTCTAAGTACATCTTTCGTTGCTCGGAAGATCCTTGATATAGCGTGGAGAAGGCTTCCCACATCTATCGAGTTATATCCTTGCCGGCAATGTGACACATTGCGTGATCCCTCACCCCGTTGAGGATCAATTGTTTGGCCTTTGCCATCTCAACCTTGTACCTTTTGAGCGGATTTGTATCCACGAGTACAGCGACCACACTGTCGATGTAGGTTTTAAGATTGTGCTCATCTAGAAGGTATGAGATCCTTGCCTTCCAAATCACATAGTTGGATGCACCATCCAACTGATCTTGATCTCGCAATCCACTGGCTGCCATCTTTGCCAATGGAAGTGTCGAATTGCTTCCTCTCTCCTCTGCGCACCACTGGCTGGCCTACTCACTCCCTGCTGGAGTTAGTAGATCTGCTCCTCTCTGTTGCTGCTCAGCACTTGAGAAATCGAATTCCCTAGCTAGGAATTCTCTGAGGAAGAAATTCCCTCAACAGTGTCTCCTTCTCTCCCACTGACACTATTCTACCAACAATTGCTCCAAAATATCTACATCCTAGTTGAAGATCTACTCTATAAGGAAAAGTATGCTTCTCACTTCGGCCTCTGGAAAGCTTCAATTTGGAGATCGGATTTCTATATCGACTCACTCAGAGAAATCGAATTCTTCTCAAAACTTCGACCTCCTTGACCCACAAACTGTGTTGCCTCTGGGATTTCGAATTTTTGCCTCTGCAATAATTTTGAACTCCTCTTCCTTTCTGCTTCTGAGCTCTTCTGCTCACGATCTGTGCTCTGATACCATGTGAAAAACCGATTACCCGATTCCTACTACAACAAGCTGATGATATTTCTCCTACTTGTTAAATTACTTGAACAAGTTACTTGTAGTTTTCTACGACAAATATTGAAATACATACACTGCAGCCTACACAAATAAAAACTGCGGAAACTAAATACAGCACAGGAGAGAAATAAACATTACACACATCTACACAGTTAGTTTTCGACAAATTTCCTCGGAAAAACCCAATGTGGGAAAACCAGTGCAACAACTAAGGGTTTTATTATCAAGCAATGGTAATTCTGAATACAATCTTTGGATGCCTTGTTGGATATCCACTACAAAAAATCTCATTGACAGAAGAATAGTGAGAAGTACCTTACACTATCATAGGTGATCCTGACTACTCCAGCCACATAGTGGCTTGCCCCTTGCTGCCTCTGCACAGTCACTACGTCAACCCAGTGTCACAGCGTCTAGGGATAGCGTCACTCCCTCTACTGATTGATTTGCCTCTCAAGGACTTCGATTTCCACCTCCCGGTCTCACACCTTGGTTTCTAGCTTCAGAAATCGATTCCTCCAGCAAAATATGGACCTCCTCAAGGCTCTATGTCAACCTAAGATGGCCAACTTTGCCTCTGCGCTGCCTCTCCTGGATCTCTCTTTGTTTCCTCTGTTGAGTATTCCTAGATCAAGAGAAATATCCAACCGAAACTATCCCTGCCCCTCACTGCAAAAGATCACTTCGAATCCTCTTCCCGACAACTGTTGTGCTTCAGAAATTCAATCTTCTGATCTCCACTCGATGTATTTTCCAAATGCCCATCAAGCGTCTTCTTATAATCCTTTTGTTGAGAACCAATGGCCCAGATTAGATCCTAATCAATAGCTCCGATCATTTTGGCTTGATCCTCGTCTTCTTCTAGAAGTTTCACCCATAGTTAGATTGATACCCTTTAATTATTTTAATTTCCAAAGTTTAGACTTAGGCACCCATTAAAAATAATTAATTATTTTAATAAAATTGTTTCTCTGTGGAATTTCCCAAAACGATTCTGGGTATTGTGGAATACATGTGTCCAAGCGTCCCTACAAATTTTGAAGCTTAGAGCACATCCAATGCTACCAGAAATCAACACCTTATGACAAAAGTCCTCCTAGAAATCTCTAGCATCCTTTGATCAATCACCACTAATTTTGGTATATCCTTGAAGGAATATGAGAGAGCGTGAGGTTGCCCTGCAATATTTGGGAAATCAAATGGTTTAAACACATATGTAAGCCACAAAGAAGCCATTAGGTCTAGGTTAGTCTCAACAAATATATCCCTTAAAGCAAGTAATGAATCAAAATAAGCTCAATTATTGGCCTCCTAGGCCCCTAATCTATGTTCTCTTCTTTGATAATATAACCCAGGCTCAGGGATAAATACAGTCTTGCCTTAGGCGTTTAAACCTATGTGGTACCCTTTGTCATGTTTTGATCAAATGGAGTCACCATATGAGACCTTGTAATTTAGTACTAACAGAACTATCTCATCAAGGTATAAACAAGATAAAGCTTACCAAGGTGTATGTCATTAATTTACTAGGGTAGTTGACCTTTTGTCGAGCAACAACGCCAAAAAATATTACCATGAAAATTACCAGTCATGTAAATGTCCGACAAGATAATAGAGCGGCACCACAAACAACAAGTGCCCACTATCACTTTGGCATGAATCCTCGCTCTTTAGGCCAACTCCTAAAGTGCCACAGAAGGCTTCCCTGCACAAAAAAGATACTCCACCACAAGATTAGTAGACAAGTGCCTATGAAATCTCTTGGGTGGTGGAGTCTAGCAGTTAGTTTAAACAATTGTTAATCTAAAAATGATATCTTAATGCAGAAAAATGCAAACTAGCAATCAAAACACTCAATAAAATGGAGAATAAACATTGGAAAAAGCACCAAATTAAGTGTAAAATATCCTTACCACTTTGAAGACAAATAGACTTGATAATACCTTTGGTGTTTGACTGAAAAGACACTTTCACTTACTATTTTGGACTTGCAAACCTGCAATTACACATAGAATGCAGAAACCAGCAAAGCTATAGCCCAATTTGGGGCCTCCCACAAACCTAAAAATGTGCAAATAAAGCATAGTTATGGGTTGAAAGTGTTAGTATACTAAAAGAACCAAATGAGTCCACTAGCACTTGAAAACACTGAGTAATGAAAGAGATAATCAAATATGGAATTTATTACTCAGTTTTGGGGGTCGAATCCTTAGTATCGTCAAAACCTAGATTTTTAATTTTGCAAATTTCTATGCCAACAAGCTTGGGATGAATTATTCACTTCAAATAATATTTAAATAAGCTCTGGAAGTGAGAAAAAATGAAGAGGGTTGAATAGATATATCTTTAGATGTGAAATTACCTTGAAAGAGCTTGACTTATTATTTGAAACAATGGTTGTAATCTGTTGTTACAGACCTGCAAAACCCTTGGGAAGCAATTTGTTCTGATAGATTCCAACATTTTCTACACATAACAAGTCACTATAACTCTCTTGGGCCAATTAGCTAAGTCTTTGAAGCAAAACCCAAATGCCACACACTAACTTAAAGATTAAAATTTAAGCATAAGTTAGTAAAATATTTTTTCCTTTCTATTTTTTGAATTTTATTTTCAAATAATAATATACAAGGAAATTTGAAAAAAGATTATGAATTTTGAAATTTTGACAAGGTGATGATGAGGCTTACCTTATGCCCTTCTAATTACCACTTCCGATGCCAAATTGTGATCACAACCCTCTCTAAATAAGCCCTTTATTATTTATACAAGTAGTGAGTTTGGATTACTTGAAGTAGTCACCCCCACTCTTGTCTAAGATCTTTACCAGTGCCCAAATTCAACTAGGAGTGATTCCCTTTGGAATGTCTCCAACCAAAGGAGAGATCTAATCCTTTAGAGAGGAACCTACGATAAAGGTTTGTCCAAAAATCAGTGTTTGAGAAGCTTAGTTCAACAAAAAGAAGGTGATACCTAGCATCCTAACTCTTCTTCTCCATGTGACTATGTAACCATTCAATAGATCAACCGAGTAACTTTGTGTAATTTAGATAAAAACATACAAAATATCTTATGAAAACACAATTACCTTTACACGAGCCAAGAAGAGAAATAATAGAAAAATCAATCCACAAATTGTACACAAACTCTTTGGACCGAATGAGGTTCTTATTATGGCATTAATGATCTCATCTTTCACAACATGGTTTGCTAAGGAGGAAGAGCTTTAAATTTATAAATGAAGCTCTTAACGTATATCCTCCTTTAGATCCACAAAATAGGATGACTTATCATCAACAAAATCTTTGAAGACTAAGTCAAAAAATATTTTTGAAATTACATTGCTTGAAACCCTCACATAGGAAGTTGACATCCCCACAAAGAGGGCCATAATTACAAAAGAAGATGTCAATTTGGACTTTAGAAGTCTACGTTCCACTTGAAGAAACCCCTCTATTCCCCAACATCCTCCAAAAGTGCTCCAACATTCCTTCCAAGTGAGAGCTCTATTAACTTGAGAATTATTGTTGAGAACCTCATATATAATTTTATAGCTCTCACTCCATAGCAAACCATGTTGTGAAAATGTGAGATCATAATGCCATAACAAGAATTTTTTTGTTGCAAACATTTTGTCTTCAATTTGTGGATTGGCTATTCTATTCTTTATCTTCTTAGCTCTTGCAAAGATATTGTTCTTCATGAGATATTTTTTTTATTCATGGTTGAAAGTATGCAAAGTTATTAGATCAATCCATGAGAGGCTACTTAGTCATGTGGAGAACAAGGATTAAGACATTTGGCTTCACCTTCTTCTTGTTCAGCTAGGGTTTTTGAAATTTGGTTCTTGGACAAACCCATATGGGGGTTTCTTTTTAAAAAATTAAATCTCTCTAATCTCATAGTTGATCCATTGGTCTGAGGTGTTCCAGTAAAGTTGTTCCTAGTTGGATTTTGACACCAAAAAGAAGTCTTAGACAAGAGTGGAGGCGACTAGTGCATGCACTCCAAATTTACATTTTGTCCAAATAAATAATCAAGGGCTGATTTAGGGAGGATTGTGATCACAATCCGACATAAAGAGGTAATTGGTGTGGTAATATGTAAGCCATATTTTCATTTTATCAAAAATTTCTCAAAATTCATAAATCTTTTCAATTTCCTTGTTTTACAGATTTTCAGGTTACAAAAAATCAGAAAATAAATAAAAACAAAAGTAATTTTGCTAGCTTGTGCTTAATTTTCCAGGTTTTAGTTAGTTTGGCACTTGGGTTTTGCTACAAAAACTTATCTAACTGGCACAAGTAAAGTGGTTTGTTGTGTGCAGATAAACCTTATATTCCTCAAACAAGATGTTGTCCAAAGGTTTAAAAGTCTCTAACAGGAAGTTACAGCCACCTATTTGAAGGTAAAACAAGCCCTTTGCAAGGAGATTTGACCTCCAAAAGTATATCTTTCTAATTTTCTTCAATTTTCTTGCTTCCAAAAGGTATTTGAATGTTATTTGAAGCATAAAATCCATCCCAAGCTTTCCAAGATTAAAGATCAGCAAGGAATAAAATCTGGGTTATTACCTTACTAGGGATTTAACCCCAAAACTGCGCGTTCATTTTCAGATTTGATATCTTTTGAAATAATCAGTGTTTTGAGGTGCTTGTAGGCTCATTGGAAAGGTATTTCAGAGTATTAACACGTTCAACCCATAGCCAAGTTTTATTTGCATATTTTAAGGTTCTTGGATGGCCCTGAAGTGTACCCTAGCTTGATGTTCCTGCTTTTTTTTGAAAAAAAATCAAAATTACAAGTTTAAAATAGCAAGCAAAAGTACTATTTACAACCATATATCAACCCATAATCAAGTATAAACATCTCAGAATTGGTAAGGGCTATCTTACACTCAAATTGGTGCATTTACAAGGTTTATTTTAGTATTTTATTGAGTGTTCTGATAGCTAGTCTACAATTTATTGTTGTAAAATATCATTTTCAATTTTTCCATAATCTAAAGTAACTCCCAGACCCCATCACCAAATTGGGATTTATAGGCACTGGTCTGTTAATATTGTGGTGGAGTGTTTTGATCGTGTAAGGAAGTGTAGTGTTCCTAAACAGGAATTTCAAGTGATAAACCAATTAAACAAATAGTGCAACAGTGGAAAAATAAAAAATTTAGCAAACACCCATAAAACACTGTAATATTGGAACTGCTGAGCCATATATTATGAAATATGAGAGCTTGAATACAATATATAAATGGAGTAGTGCACTTGGGCTTGTCCCAAGAACAAGCTAGACCAAACCCAGGTGGTGGAAAAGCTGGAAAGATGGTTGTTCAGCTGCTGCTCTACTATGCTCTGCGTTGTCCCAGTAAACTGTTGATCTTCTCACTTCGGCCTGCTAGAGAGTGCCCACAAACTGCCCAGAAAAATATGCCATTTTAGCCTTAGACTCCATGGACAAAACCCAGCAAGAAATTTCTATGATTTTGAATTTGGATTTTCGGCCTCTTGGGAGCTGCGCTCCAAGTTCCAACTACATCTCGTAACTTTTGACCTGCTGGAAAATGCCCAAAACCTGCCCAGAAAATTCTACCCGTTTAGCCTTAGACTCCTTGGACAAAACCCAGAAGGGAATTTCTCTAATTTTGACTATGGATTTTCGGCCTCTTAGGAGCTGCTCTCCAGCTACTGCTGCCAAATTCTATTTGCAGGAAACAGCCTGCAAATAAACATCGAAACACCCCTCAAATGTTGCTTTCCCCTGTACTATCTGATCCCTTGCTTCCTAGATGGCCCTTGATGCTAATAGTTGCTCAATCAAGCCCCATGAATTTGTTGTTGGAGGCCACTACACAGTCTCCCTACCCAAAAATGTATATTGTTGCATGTATTGGCTAGCTGCAAAACACTGATAAAATACCCTCGGTCCTCCACCTTCCTTGCACCCGAAAACTCCTAGCGAGGGTCCTCTTGGCTGGCTAAATCAACCTCTGCATATTTTTGGCTGCTCAGAAAACACGCAGTACCTTACGTTGCGTGGTTGGCTGAGCTGTGAATCGCTGCTGGAAACTCCTGCAATCTCTGTGGAACAGCCTCCCTACGGCGGGCACAGATGGTCCCTCGAAGTAGAGGTTGAATCTTCCCTGCGGAAGACTCATGACTAAACAACTAGTAGACTCGCTAAGCAGCGAAGCGTACAAGACTGAGTTTGTTTGTCAAATATTTAGAATGAAAAAAAAATGAGAGCTGGTCTCTCTTTATAACTCCTTAGGCCCCCCCTAGCCTCATCTGGGCCTCTCCAACCACCCATTAGATTTTCCCTCCAAGCATATCGAATGCCTAATTCGAACTCCTATGTGGGTGGCCCCCACATTCCACTAGAAGCTAAAAAAAGTCGATTTGGCCCCTAAGTCCCTAAGTCGTAAGTGTGGGGCCCTCTTCCTTAGTCAAAAATGTGCAAAATTGTGTAGCAGCACCCTAATACTAATGTGTTTGAGAAGGGACATGACAATCCTCCCCTCCCAAATGTTGTTTGCCCTCAAGCAACCTCAAAGTTGGGTGCTCCAAAATATGCTCACACTCCCAGGTGGCACCCTCATCTGGCAAGTTCTTCCAATGCACCAAACATCGCTTGTCCTCAAGCAATGAATGAACAAACACCCTCTCTGACTATGGACCCCCACTATCATTGCAAACTTCACCAGGGTCTCAAATGTGCCATTGGATCGTCCCTAATCGTTGTATTATCCTATAGTGAAGGAATCCCTCGATACCAGGATCCCAAGCCAACCTGATCAACTTGAAGCCCCCTTGCTCCACTAAATATCCTGCCAGATATGGGCATTAGAACCTTTGTGTCTATTCGAGCCTCCCTTGATCTCCTCCTGTCGATCACCCTGCCACACCGGTGAAGTTCCCCACACCATCAATGAATCACTAAAACCAAATGGAAGATCTGCATGACCCTCCCCTGTAGAAACTAGCTCACCTCTACGGGTAGTTGAACTGCTCAACCCTGTTATGTCGGAATGCCCTGCCCATCGCAGAAGGAAACTATCCTGCTGACATCATGACACTCTGCCTAGCATGCTCGTACCAGAACCTCCTCTCGCATAACTCTGGGCCATAATCTATGCAATGATCGAGGCTAGGCCAATCTTCCCAAAGTGACTCAATAGTGCCAGCGCCTATCACTCCATGGCTAGCCCAAATCCTGAGCAACAATCTGCCTTGTCCTATAGTGAGGACTTCGGTGATCGCCCATGTGTCCGCATGTGAATGAATCAATCCGCTTGTTATCCCGACCATGCTCACTGAGGAGTGGAGTATCCCATCAATCCATTGGATCCCTGGATCCCATAACCATACTGGAGGTCCACAAACCCCAATCCTCTTTGTCTGTCGTTGTGATATGCTGCTAGTTTTTGGGACCCCTTTTTGCCCCGTCTCTGCCTCTTGTAGGTATCCAATAGGTAGGCATTAAGCATCAAGAACCCGTGTCGCAAATATCTAGATGTTCTATGCCTGCCAAACCACACAGCGAAATCTGTTATCCCAGCTACTGATGATGTGCTCAAGTTCTGCCAGAAGCCTAGGAATCATCCTGCCAACACGGACTACTGTCCTCCACACCTCATGCTCCCCTAACGCCTCAGGCTGTCCAATTGAAAAAGCAACATGTAACTCCCTCTCGATCACCTCCCCAAGTGTGAACCTAGGGGTGAAACATATGCTACCTCGAAAATCAACCATGCCATCCCTAAGTCTGTAACCGTCAACTCGCGCACCTACCAAGTGTCTCAACTACAGAGTCTCCTCTCCGCCCATGACACGTGCTGTCTCATCCAAGTGCCTAAGGTGAGTCCCCCATGCCTTGTTGCCTAAATGGAGAGTGTTGAAGTGAAACAACCAAACTCTTTGCAACTGTAAGCAACACTGGAGGATGATGGGTGGGTATGTCCCAAAGAGTATGATCAAGACTCCGTCGGAATGCTCAAGAGTAATCCTACAGACAACCCTCTCTCTGCCTCGCATCTGCTAATAACTCCCTCGAGGCCCTCCCTCCACTAAACATGGTGTCCCCAAATGCTCGACAATGTCCTCATCGATCCTAAGTGAGTTGTGTCTAATGGTACACCTACTATCCCTATCCATAAGTCTCCCTAGAGGCAAAGCTCCAAGAGCTCATTGCACCACATCATGTGTCACTGCATACCACCAAGTACCGCCACACTCCATGAAATGACACTGTATGTCGCAACCTATCCCTGTACACCACTGGATACCCCCGACTATGGTTATACCATCTTATACCCTCCTGTGTCCTCCCTATGTCACTGCACCTGTCACTCCCCACGCGTCTTTAATGCGATGTCGAGTCACTCCTACCCCACAATGTAAACCGTCATGCTATGGCATACCACCATGTATCTCCATCCTCCTTTGCAGACCACTGCTCCTCGCTGCATAGCCCTGCACACCACTGGGTGTTATGGCCTAGAATTGGGTCTCTATGCATCAAGCCTAACTCTGTGTAGTCTTGTGTACCACTGCCTACTATCATACCACCCTATAACATATGGTATCCTGCATGTGCCAAAGTGTCTGCCACTCTAATAGTGACCCCACCATGACACGCGTCATGCCCCCTCGTCCATCCTGGTAGACCTGAGTACCCTAACTCCACTCCTGCTAGGGGGATATCTCTGTTATGCCGATCATTTGTGACACTTGAGTCCTAAACCTCAATGGGAGAACATCGTCTCCATACAATATTCGGTCTGGTGGCCTACCCATGCCACCTCCTCGAACGATGCACCCCCATGCGCAACCAACATGCCAAAACAACCAATGGATTTTGCTCACAAACCACCTGGCCACTAGCATCAACTGGAGCTCCCCTAAAAAATGCATGCGCTCAGGCATGGGGTTGACTACCTCATCAATACCATAGCCATCCTACATGTCTGATATCGGATAGGAAGCCTCGCCTGGATTCGAATGCCAACTTGAGCCTCCAACACCCCAATGTCTTAGAGCCCCCACTGAGCTTTACTCCGAACTGTGACCATCTCCATGAGTCTAGCCCACTCCACTGGGTACCAACTCAGAATCTCTCGCCATCCAACCCCAAGAGAGGGAAAGAATGCACAAACTCTAGAACATAAAACAAGCCCGACATGCGGATGTTGCATCTTGTGCAACTCTGACCATCTCATCCCACTACCCAGGTCAACACATGAGATCTGACTAGGTAGCTCTGTCTCTCTCTCTCCAATGGGCAAATGTGACCCAACAGTGTTGCTAACCTAGTCAACCCCTTTGCTATGTCTAGACAACTCCGCCTCTCTCAATCCAATGCATAAGAATGGGCTGATAACGTTGTAGATCCTGTCAGTGTGCCTCTGAAGTTAACTGTGCTGAAATCCCAACATGTGGTCTCTATGCTACCCCTCATCACTGGCTAGCCCGAAGGATGGTTGCATATCCTCCTCCATCATGGGCTCGACATGAGCCTTCAATTGCTCCTCCCTAGACAACCCAACATGCAAGACATGCTCATCAATCAGTTGTAGGTGACTGTCCTCCGACAACTGTGTCATAGATCTGGATGCCTCTGTATCTATTAGCTCCTCATCAACAGTGGGTATCTTTCTTGACACCTCACTGATGGATGGTCCTATGGGTCTATGCTCTACTTTCTCCCCCAAGGTGTCAACTAGTGCTATCAAAGAGGCCTCCCACAATTGTGACTCTTGTGCCACACTGAGTATACCAATGTGATCCTCACACTCCCGCGTATCCTCTACCTCATGTTCAATCTCCTCCTCAGGCCCCTGATGTTTAAGACCAGGTCTCCACCAACAAAATCGTCTCCTTGACTCATCCTCTAATTGTCTTTGGCTTGCCTGATCCTTTCCAGGAGATCTAGTGCCCTGATTCTATCGGCTTTCCCCACATAGTGTAGATGGTCGTATTCCCACGGCTTGTGCACCTCTAGTGTCTATGTTGTAAGGACAAGGATAGAGCTGGTCTGACACCTTCCTCAATTGAGCCAACCTCTCATCACTCCAGCGGATTCCACCCCAAAATCCCTGCATAATGAATCTCCCTTGAGCCATGGGTAGTGTACAGTGTAACTCGTCACTGTGCATACATGCCTAAATCTCCCATGATCTTACTGGTTACCCACAGCTAGCCAAGATCATGCTTTGATACCATTGTCGTGTTTCTAAAGAGGAATTTAAGTGACAAACCAATTAAACAAATAGTGCAACTATGGAAAATTAAGAACATTTAGTAAACACCCTTGAAAAACTGTAATACTAGAACTGTTGAGCCATATATTATGAAATATGAGAGCATGAGTACAATACGTAAATGGAGTAGTGCACCTGGGCTTGTCTCAAGGACAAGCTGGACCAAACCCAGGTGGTAGAATAGCTGGAAAGATGGTTGTTCAACTGTTTCTCTATTATGCTCTGCGTTGTCCTAGTAAATTGTTGATCTGTTGACTTCGGCCTGCTGGAAAGTGACCAAAAACTGCCTAGAAAATCATGCCCTTTTAGCCTTAGACTCCTTGGACAAAACCCAAAAAAAACCCAGAAGGGAATTTCTCTGCTTTTGACTTTGGATTTTCAACCTCTTTGGAGCTGCTCTCCAGCTACATGTGCTGACTTTCGGCCTCCTGGAAAGTGCCCAAAAATTGCCCAGAAAATTCTGCCCTTTTAGCCTTAGACTCCTTGGACAAAACCCAAAAAAACCTAGAAGGGAATTTTTCTGACTTTGACTTTGGATTTTCAACCTCTTGGGAACGACTCTCCAACTACATCTGCTGACTTTCGGCCTACTGGAAAGTGCCCAAAAACTGCCCAGAAAATTCTTCCTTTTTAGCCTTACACTCCTTGGACAAAACCCAGAAAAACCCAGAAGGGAATTTCTCCGATTTTGATTTTGGATTTTTTGGCCTCTTGGGAGCTAGTCTCCGGCGATTGTTGCCAAATTCAATTTGCAGGAAACAGCCTGCAAATCCACCTGGAAACACCCCTCAAATGTCGCTTTCCCCTGAACTATCTGATCCCTTGCTTCCCAGATGGTCCTTGGTCCTGATGACTGCTCAATCAAGCCCCACGAATTTCCTGTTGGAGGCCACTGCACAGTCTCCCTACCCAGAAATGTGTATTGCTGCATGTACTGGCTGGCTGGCTACAAAACACTGATAAAATACCCTCAATTCTCCACCTTCCTTGCTCCCAATAAACTCCTAGCAAGTGAGGGGCCTCTTGGCTGGCTAAATCAACCTCTGCATATTTTTGGCTGCCCAGAAAACACGCAGTCCCTTCTCTACGTGGTTGGCTGAGCTGTGAATCGCTGTTGGAAACTCTTGCAATCTCTGTGGAACACCCTCCCTAGGGCAGGCACAGATGGTCCCCCAAAGTAGAGGTTGAATCTTCCCTGCGGAAGACTCATGACTAAACAGCAAGTAGACTCGCTAAGCTGTACAGCATACAAAAGTGCGTTTGTCAAATATTCAGAATGAAATTAAAATGAGAGTTGATCTCTCTTTATAACTCCTTGGCCCCCCTTAGCCTCATGTGGGCCCCTCCATCCACCCATTCGATTTTCCCTCCAAGCATATCGAATGGTTAATTCGTACTCCTATATGGGTGGCCCCCACATTCCACTGGCAGCTAAATAAAGTCGATTTGGCCCCTAAGTCCCTAAGTCGAAAGTGTGGGGCCCTCTTCCGTAGTCAAAAATGTGCAAAATTGTGTAGCAGAACCCTATTACTAATGTGTTTGAGAAGGGGCACAACAGTCCTGCCTTCCCAAATGCTGCTTGCCCTCAAGCAACCTCAAAGTTGGGTGTTCCAAAATATGCTCACCCTCCCAGGTGGCATCCTCATCTGGCAAATTCTTCCAATGCACAAGACATCACTTGTCCTCAAGCAAAGCCTGAACAAACACCCTCTTTGACTGTGGACCCCCACTATCACTACAAACTTCACCAGGGTCCCAAATGTGCCATTGGATCATCCCTGATTGTTGTACTATCCTATAGTGAAGGAGGCCCTCGATACCAGGATCCCAAGCCAACCTGATCAACGTGAAGCCCCCCTTGCTCCACTACCTATCCTGCCAGATATGGGCATTAGAACCCCTGTGTCTATCTGGGCCTCCCCTGATCTCCTCTTGTCGATCACCCTGCCACACCAGTGAAGTTCCCCACACCATCAATGAATCACTAAAACCAAATGGAAGATCTGCATGACCCTCCCTTGTAGAAACTAGCTCACCTCTAGGAGTAGTTGAACTGCTCAGCCCTATTATGCCAAAATCCCCTGCGCATCGCAGAAGGAACCTGTCCTGCTGACATCGTGACACTCTTGTCATGAATGACTGCCTAGCATGCTCGTACCAGAACCTCCTCTCCCATAACTCTCGGCGATAATATATGTGATGATCGAGGCTAGGCCAATCTTCCCAAAGTGACTCAACAGTGCTAGCACCTATCACTCCATGGCTAGCCCAAATACTGAGAAAAAATTGCCTTGTCCTATAGTGAGGACTTCGGTGATCGCCCATGTGTCCGCCTGTGAACGAATCAGTCCACTTGTTATCCCAACCATGCTCTCTAAGGAGTGGAGTATCCCACCAATCCATTGGACCCTGTATCCCATAACTATAATGGAGGTCCACAAACCCTAATTCTCTTTATCTGTTGTTGTGATACGCTGCTAGTTGTTGGGACCCCTTTGTGCCCCGTCTCTGCCTCCTGTAGGTATCCAATAGGTAGGCAATGAGCGTCAAACACCCGTGCCACAAATATCCAGTTGTTTCGTGCCTGCCAAATCACACAGCGAGATCTGCTATCCCAGCGCTTGATGATGTGCTCGGGTATTGCCAGAAGCCTAGGCATCATCCTGCCAACAAGGACTACTGTCCTCCGCACCTCATGCTCCCCTAACGCCTCAAGCTGTCCAACTGAAAAAGCACCATGTAACTCCCTCTCGGTCACCTCCCCAAGTGTGAACCCAGGGGTGGAACATATGCTACCTCAACAATCAACCATGCCATCCCTAAGTTTGTAACCGTCAACTCGTGCACCTACCAAGTGTCTCAACTACAGAGTCTCCTCTCCGCCCATGACACGTGCTGTCTCATCCAAGTGCCTAAGGTGAGTCCCCCATGCCTTGTTGCCTAAATGGAGAGTGTTGAAGTGAAACAACCAAACTCTTTGCAACTGTAAGCAACACTGGAGGATGATGGGTGGGTATGTCCCAAAGAGTATGATCAAGACTCCATCGGAATGCTCAAGAGTAATCCTACAGACAACCCTCTCTCTGCCTCGCATCTGCTAATAGCTCCCTCGAGGCCCTCCCTCCACTAAACATGGTGTCCCCAAATGCTCGACAATGTCCTCATCGATCCTAGGTGAGTTGTGTCTAATGGTACACCTACTATCCCTATCCATAAGTCTCCCTAGAGGCAAAGCTCCAAGAGCTCATTGCACCACATCATGTGTCACTGCATACCACCAAGTACCGCCACACTCCATGAAATGACACTGTATGTCGCAACCTATCCCTGTACACCACTGGATACCCCCAACTATGGTTATACCATCTTGTACCCTCCTGTGTCCTCCCTGTGTCACTACACCTGTCACTCCCCACGCGTCTTTAATGCGATGTCGAGTCACTCCTACCCCACAATGTAAACCGTCATGCTATGGCATACCACCATGTATCTCCATCCTCCTTTGCAGACCACTGCTCCTCGCTGCATAGCCCTGCACACCACTGGGTGCTATGGCCTAGAATTGGGTCTGTATGCATCAGGCCACATCCCTCTATATAACACTGAACGCTACGACCCGACTCTATGTAGTCTTCTGTACCACTGTGTACTATCATACCACCCTGTAACATATGGTATTCTACATGTGCCAAAGTGTCCGCCACTCTGATAGTGACCCCACCATGACACGCGTCATGTCCCCTCGTCCATCCTGGTAGATCTGAGCACCCTAACTCCACTCCTGCTAGGGGGGATATCTCTGTTGTGTCGATCGTCTGTGACCCCTGAGTCCTAAACCTCAATGGGAGAACATCATCTCCATACAATATTTGGTCTGGTGGCCTACCCATGCCACCTCCTCGAACCAACACCTGCCAGAGAATGTTAATCATCCTGCGCCCCCATGCGCAACCAACATGCCAAAACAACCAATGCATTCTGCTCACAAGGCACTTGGCCACTAGCGTCAACTAGAGCTCCCCTAAGGAATGCATGCGCTCAGGCATGGGGTTGATGTTGATTTGGGGTAAGCATCGGATGTGTTCTAGCCACGAAAATTGGTGGAGAGGTTAAGGCACATGAGATCTCCAATACCCAGAAAGGGTTTGCGCAAATTCTAAACAGTATGGGAGATAAAATAATTAATATTTTTAATGGAGTCCCTAAGTAATAAAATATTAATGTAAATTAATATAAAACTGTGTTAAAATGGTCCAAAAGTCATGGATCAAGCCAGATCTAATCTTAGCCATTGATTAGGGACTTAATCTCGGTCTTTGATTTGTCAACGAGACAAGTATAAGAGGAGGCTTGAGGGTCACTTGGAGAACACACCAAGAGATCAAGATTTCAACTTTTTGGGGCTGGGTTTGCTGAGAAAGTTGAGAGAGTGATCAGAGTTGCAGCTGAGGAGCAGTGAATATAGAAGCAGAGAGGCAGAGATAGCACTAAGAGGATCAACGCAGTAGCCGAAGAGAGGGACGCAGAAGCAGCCAAGGGTTCACGCAGAGCCAGCCAGGGCTCATGTAGAGGCAGCTAGGAGTTGCGCAGTGCCTTAAAGGGCTAGCATGGCTGACGCAGAGGGCCAGAGGGCTGACGCAGTGCCTCTAGAGGCTGACACGGGCTAAGACAGAGTGACATTGGGATAACGTTGGGCCAGAGAGAGGCTGATGTTGGGGTTTCATGGGGCAGATTGGAGTTGTGGAGCTACTAGAGTGTTTATCCGAGGTTTCAGCCAGAATATCTACTTCCAAGTAAAGAGGTACTACTGCCGAGATTTTTCTCTGTTGGGTGAGCCGGATTTGGCACCTAGGTTGTATTCTGAAACTGCTTAATAAATCAAACCCTCACATAGTTGCACCAGTGTTCCCACATCGGGTTTTTTCGAGGACATTAGCCCAAAAACAACGGTGTCACTTATGTGCTTGTTTCTATTTCCTTCAGTGGATGATTTGTAATGTGTTGAGCATGTACTTGTATTTATTTCCAGTATTTACATGGTAAATAACTTGTTAATTAACAGAACAAGTAGGTAGGAATAAATCAATAAAGTGCATGAAGGGTTTCTAACGTGTCAGACTTAGAAATTCCAACATGGTATTAGAGGGTGGTTGCAGATCACGAGAGAACTGAGGACATCAGCCAAGCAAAACAGCAATAGCAGAAAACAACTGTCCCGAGTGACAGAAGTAGTTCCTAGTAGAGTAGCTGCAAGGAAGGGGTGACGCAGCGCCTGTGCCATCAAGATTGAGCCAAGAAGAGGTTGTGCAAAGGCTGAGGGAGGCAAAGACAGGCTCACACAAAGGCCAGGAGGGCTGACGTAGTTGGCTGAGGAAGCTGATTTGCTGGTGTCGGGATTGCGCAGAGCCTAGGAGCTCTAACCTTCAATTGTTGGGGTTTAGGAGGCTGTGAATAAGTTGCAGAGTGGAGCTGGTGAGGTACTGTAGTCAGAACAGTACCTAACAGGGCAAGGCCAAGGAGGAGGGAGTTGCTACCGAGGGTTTCTAGCTGAGAAATCCGGATCAGTGGTGCAGCTACACAAACGATCAGAGTGGGGGCATCTCGACATTGGCAGAAGGGTTTCCAGGAAGGAAATCAAGGCTCAGAGGGAATCACACCAAGAACTTCCAAGAGGGAAGTAGAGGAGCAGCGAAATGGCACTACACGAAGTAAGAGAGCAGGACAGGCTGGACGGAACCTCAAACTTCATAATCTGGAAGGCCAAAATCTTATCCGTACCAAATAGGAATCATGTCAAGCACTTTGCCTTGAGGACGATAGCTATCCTAGTTGACCCGATTGATAATGACAGGTACAAGGATGCAATGGCGAGGGCTAAGAGTATCATCCTTGACTGGGTCAAGGATCATATAGTACCACATATTACCGAGAAGAACACGGCACAGGAGATGTGGGAAGCCCTGACCAAGTTGTATCAACATACTTTCGTGCAAAGGAATATGCTACTAGAAAATCAGTTGCAATCATACCAGATGTAGAAGGAAGAACAGATCGACCCATTCCTCAGTGGATTGAAGGAGATTCGGGATCAGCTAACTTCCATAGGGGCAACGTCGGATCCAGAATTAATGGTGAGAACAGCCCTGAACACAGTCTCAGAATATTGGGAGGTGTTTGTCCAGAGCATACTGGGCAAGGCGACCCTTCCAGAATGGGAGGAAATGTGAGCTGCTCTTCGCCAAGAAGACATCAAAAGGCTGAGAAAGGCGAAAAGCAATGACAAGGGGATCAGAATCAAGGAGGAGGAGGATGCTGCCCTATCATCTAAGGGAAAGCAGGAGAAATGAAAGAAGAAGGACCTCTCCAAGGTCAAATGCTTCCACTGTGGGGAGCTACGTCGTTATGCGACCCAGTGTCCAAGGAAGAAGAGTAAGGGAGAGGCCTCCGAGACAAAGGCAGCGCCAGCAAGGGCAGAGAAGGAAGTGGAGACAAACGATGACTATGCCATGAGTGCACACACACCACTTGAGCGGAAGTGAGGAGACATCGAGCTATAGTCAAGCAGACTACAGGCGATGAGGGGCAGGATCCTCGAGGTACCCGACCTCTTGGATTATACCTTGCTACGGGAGCCCCGAAGAGGAGTAGCAGTACTGGCGATGTCAATAGAGACGGATGCAAATGGAGCGACAGAGGGAGCTACACTGCAGGATTCATAGGATAGTGCGAGGCTAGCAGGCTGCAACAGTGTGAGAGGCATAGGAGTGTTCCACCAGTGCAGGATGGCACAAAGAGGCGTGCAACGGTGCGAGATGCATGGAGTTGTTGCAACAGCGCAGAGGTCAGAGAGGGAGCACTTGTCAGTGACAAAGGGAGCTTCAGCGTCAGGAGTGTTTCTAGCCTGATGGAGATGTCAGAGTTGGGAGATCAGTTACTTACTTCTCAGTGACTGAGTTGCAGTGCAGCAGTTAGCAGTGGTAGTGCTATGGGCAACACGATGCAGCATGATGAGAGGGGTTGCAGTGTAGATATAGCAGTGGCAGTGGTAGGGCCATGGGCAGCAAGACAGATGCAAAAGGAGTTGCAGTACAAATGCAGCAGTGGCAGTGGCAGCGCCATGGGTAGCAGTACAGGATGCAGCAGTGCAGATGATGGGCAACAAACCTAGCATTAACACAAGGACCAATGCCGGATGATTAGGGTGATACTCAGTGAAGAGTATTACTAGAGCACATTCTTCGCTAAGAGGGAGTGTTGATTTGGGGTAGCATCAGATGTGCTCTAGCCACGAATATTGGTGGAGAGGCTAAGGCACATGAAATCTCCAATACCCAGAAAGGGTTTGGGCAGATTCTAAACAGTTTGGGAGATATTAAAATAATTAATATTTTTAATGGAGTGCCTAAATCTAAACTTAGGGGAAATAAAATATTAATGTGTATTAATATAAAAGTGTGTTAGAATGGTCCAAAAGTCATGGATCAAGCCAGATCTAATCTTAACCATTGATTATGGGCTTAAGCTCGGACGTTGATTTGTCAATGAGAAAAGTATAAGAGGAGGCTTGAGGGTCACTTGGAGAACACACCAAGAGATCAAGATTTTGACTTTCTGGAGCTAGGTTTGCTGAGAAAGTTGAGAGAGTGATCAAAGTTGCAGTTGAGGGGCAGTGAATACAAAAGTAGAGAGGTAGAGATAGCATCGAGAGGATCAGCGCAGTATCCGAAGAGAGGGACGCAGAAGCAGCCAAGGTTTCACGCAGAGCTAGCCAAGGCTCACGCAGAGGCAGCCAGGAGCTGCACAGTGCCTCAGAGGGCCAGTGTGGGTGACGCAAAAGGCAAGAGGGTTGACGTAGGCCAAGCCAGAGTGATGTTGGGCTAACGCTAGGCTAGAGAGAGGCTGACGCAGTCCCTGGAGTTTGACGTTGGGGTTTCGTGGGGCAGATTGGAGTTGTGGAGTTGTCGGAGTGTTTATCTGGTGTTTCAGCCAAAATATCTGCTTCCGAGTAGAGAGGTACTACTGCCGAGATTTTTCTCTGTTGGGTGAGCCGGATTTGGCACCCAGATTGTATTCTGAAACTGCTTAATAAATCAAACCCTCAAATAGTTGCACCGGTTTCCCGCATTAGGTTTTTCTGGGGACATTAAACCAAAAACAATGGTGTCACTTGTGTGTTTGGTTCTATTTCCTTCAGTTGATGATCTATAATGTGTTGAGCATGGACTTGTATTTATTTCCAGTATTTACATGGTAAATAACTTGTTAATTAACAGAACAAGTAGGTAGGAATAAATTAGTAAAGTCCATGAAGGGTTTCCAACGTGTCAGACATAGAAATTCCAACAGTTGACTACCTCATCAATGCCATATCCATCCCGCATGTCTGATATCGGATAGAAAGCCCCGTCTGGATCCCAATGCCAACTTGGGCCTCCAACACCCTCAATGTCTAAGAGCTCCCACTGAGCTTTACTCCAAACTACGACCATCTCCATGAGTCTAGCCCACTCCACCAGGTACCAACTCAGAATCTCTCACCATCCAACCCCAAGAGAGCAATTGAATGCGAAAACTCTAGAACATAAAACAAGCCCAACATGTGGATGTTGCATCTTGTGCAACTCTGACCGTCTCATCCCACTACCTAGGTCAACACATGAGATCTGACTAGGTAGCTCTGTCTCTCTCTCTCCAATGGGCAAAGGTGACCCAACAGGGTTGTTAACCTGGTCATCCCCTTTGGTAAGTCTAGACAACTCCGCCTCTCTCAATCCAATGTGTATGGGTTGATAACGCTATAGATCTTGTCAGTGTGCCTCTGAAGTGAACTGTGTTGAAATCCCAACGTGTGGTCTTTAAGCTTCCCCTCATCATTGGCTAGCCCAAAGGATGGTTGCACATCCTCCTCCATCATGGGCTCGACATGAGCCTCCAACTGCTCCTCCCTAAACAACCCAACATGCAAGACATGCACATCAATCAGTTGTAGGTGACTGTCCTCCGACAACTATGTCATAGATCTGGATGCCTCTGTATCTATTGGCTCCTCATCAACAGTGGGGATGTTTCCTGACACCTCATTAATGGATGGTCCTATGGGTGTATGCTCTACATTCTCCCCTAAGGTGTCAACTGGTGCTATCAAAGAGGCCTCCAACAATGGTGACTCTTGTGCCACATTAGGTATACCAATGTGACCTCACACTCCTACGTGTCCTCCACCTCATGTTCAATCTCCTCCTCAGGCCCCTGATGTCTAAGACCAGGTCTCCACCAGCAAAATCGTCTCCTTGACTCATCCTCTAACTGTGTCTGGCCTGCCTGCTCCTTTCCAGGTGATCTGGTGCCCTGATTCTGTCAGCTTTCCCCACATAGTGTAGATGGTCGTACTCCCACGGCTTGTGCACCTCTAGTGTCTATGTTGTAAGGACAAGGATGGATCTGGTCTGACACGTTCTTCAACTGAGCCAACCTCTCATCACTCCAGCGAATTCCACCCCAAAATCCCTGCATATTGAATCTCCCTTGAGCCATGGGTAGTGTACGGTGTAACTCGTCACTATGCATACATGCCCAAATCTCCCATGATCTTATTGGTTACCCATAACTGGGCCAAGATCATGCTCTGATACCACTGTAGTATTCCTAAACATGAATTTAAGTGATAAACCAATTAAACAAAGAGTGCAATAGTGAAAATTAAAAACATTTAGCGAACACCCATGAAACACTGTAATACTAGAACTGTTGAGCCATATATTATGAAATATGAGATCATGAGTACAATATATAAATGGAGTAGTGCACCTGGGCTTGTCTCAAGGACAAGCTAGACCAAACCCAGGTGGTAGAATAGTTGGAAAGATGGTTGTTCAACTACTACTTTACTATGCTCTGCGTTGTCTCAGTAAATTGTTGATCTATTGACTTCGTCCTGTTGGAAAGTGGCCAAAAACTGCCTAGAAAATTATGCCCTTTTAGCCATAGACTCCTTAGACAAAACTCAAAAAAAAACCAAAAGGGAATTTCTCTAATTTTGAATTTGGATTTTCAACCTCTTTGGAGCTTCTCTCCAGCTATATCAACTGACTTTCGGCCATCTAGAAAGTACCCAAAAAATGCCCAGAAAATTCTGCCTTTTTAGCCTTAGACTCCTTGGACAAAACCTAGAAAAACCCAAAAGGGAATTTCTCTAATTTTGACTTTGGACTTTCAACCTCTTGGGAGCTGCTCTCCAACTACATCTGCTGACTTTTGTCCTGCTGGAAAGTGCCAAAAACTGCCCAGAACATTCTTCTTTTTTTGCCTTAGTCTCCTTGGACAAAACCTAGAAAAACCCAGAAGGGAATTTCTCTGATTTTGATTTTGGATTTTCAGCCTCTTGGGAGTTGTTCTCCGGCTACTGCTGCCAAATTCGATTTGCAGGAAATAACCTGCAAATCCACCTCAAAACACCCCTCAAATGCTGCTTTCCTCTGTACTATCTGATCCCTTGCTTCCCAGATGGTCCTTGGCCCTGATGGTTGTTCAATCAAGCCCCACGAATTCGTTGTTGTAGGCCACTGCACAGTCTCCCTGCCCAAAAATATATACAGTTGCATGCACTGGCTGGCTGGCTACAAATCGCAGATAAAATACTTGTAGTCCTCCACCTTCCTTACTCCTAAAAACTCCCAACAAGTGAGGGGCCTCTTGGCTGGCTAAATCAACCTTTGCGTATTTCTGGCTACCCAGAAAACACGCAGTCCCTTCTTCTGTGTGGCTGGCTGAGCTGTGAATCGCTGTTGGAAACTCCGACAATCTCTGTGGAACAACCTCCCTAGGGCAAGTACGGATGGTCCCCTAAAGTAGAGGTTGAATATTCCCTACAGAAGACTCGTGGCTAAATAGCCAGTAGACTCGCTAAGTAGTAGAATGTACAAGAGTGCGTTTGTTTGTCAAATATTCAGAATGAAAATAAAATGAGAGTTGATCTCTCTTTATAACTCCTTGGCCCCCCCTTAGCCTCATGTGGGCCCCTCCATCCACCCATTCGATTTTCCCTCCAAGCATATCGAATGGCTAATTCGAACTCCTATGTGAGTGGCCCCCACATTCCACTCGCAACGAAATAAAGATGATTTGGCCCCTAAGTCTCTAAGTTGAAAGTGTGTGGCCCTCTTCCTTAGTCAAAAATGTGCAAAATTGTGTAGCAGCACCCTGTTACTAATGCGTTTGAGATGGGACATGACAGGAAGCCTCCCATGGCATTTTAAGAGTTGGCTTAAAGAGTGGCGATTCATCCAACATGACTGTGGGAACTTATCTTCCATGGTGTTGCTCTAGCATCTTGCCGGATTTTTGAAAAATCGTTAATCTATGAGGTAACAAGACCTATGGATTGGGATCCACAAATTGCCTTGGGAATAGCAAACTGTTGCAAAATATGAGACTGGCATATTGAAGAACTGTGACAAGGTGAAGAAACCAAGACCAACGAATGCCTACAGACTCAATAAGACAATCATGTGGGAAACAAATAGGTCCATCGAGATTGAAGGGAAAATTACAATAAACAATCACCTTTACAAGGCTAGACATTGAGTGTTCCCATAAATCACGAGTCCTAGTATTTCCACCACCATAATGCCCAGATACCACCCCAGGACATAAGAATTCCCACCAAGGCAAGGAGTTACCACCCACCAAGGGAATGTTAGGAGTGCCATAAAACCAAGCACCATGAAGATGAAGCTAAGAAGACCAGCTATGACCGTCCACCATCAAGGATGTAGGATACACCCTCGTATAATCATCATCCTACAGGGATTTATAGGGCTTTAGACTTACATTCTTTGGGCTTACAATGGCACTGCCCAAAATGATTTTGTGTATATGTACTTGCGCTGAAGGACGGGTAACAGGGCCATATAACACATATTTAAGATTTTAAGGTGTAGTTTGTAACTTCATGTATTGTGTTTAGGTCTTATCATTATTATACAATTGAGCAACTCCTCATCATTATTATACAATGGAGCCATTCTCCTAAAGGTTTGGAAAAATCTTTGTTTCTTTGGTTAGTTTCACTGTTTGAGTGATCTGATTCATACCAAAATTTGTCTATGTTTACTGTTTTTGTAAGATCCCAAATTGTAAATTTATTCTTTTTTTACCAGAACCTGAAAATTTGAAAATTGAATTTGAAAGATTAATCTAATGAATACTAACTTGTCTGTCCGCTCTGCTACAATTCTTGTCCGACTGCATTACTTAAACGGCCAAAACCTCCCTGCCAAACTACGTACAACCAAGGTACTTAGTCTCAGAAAGCTTTCCAATTGAAGCAATATGATTCCCCCGTGCCCAAAAACTTTAGTATAATCAAGACTTACAGTATCCAAAAATTGCTCTTAACTTTGCTGCACCCCCCCCGCCCTCAAAATGGTTTTTCCCTTCTCCTTTTATTTCTTCATCCATTGACTTCTTTTCATCTTTGTGTCAATATTTTGGTTATGGTGTAATAATTCAGGAAATCAAATCTCATTTGATTTCGTTGACCATTTTTTTATTTGGATACCGAAGTTTGAAATAAGATTTATTTATTATTATTTATTTTATTTTATTAATTAATAAATTAATTAAATTTTTAATTTTTAGTTAATTTATTATTTTATTAATTTTAAATTGTAAATTTTAATCTGTACTTTAAAATTAATATTTTCTGCTGGTTTTAAGGACTTATCATATTTATGATACTCTGGTGAGGTATTACTTTATTACCTTAATTTATATCTCCTCCTGTAGTAACTAGTTTACATATCGTGCGATACATGCGGGTCCACGCATACGTAGCTATCGTATGGAGATCTCGTATGTATGCTAATACTCGTATTTTATTTGTAGACGGGTCATTACAGTTTTACAAGAATTTTGTGTGACTAACCTTACAGTTTGACCGAGTCCTTGAGATTATAGGCTAAAGAACCAACAAGAAACTGATAGAAACCAATCGTTAATAAAACATAGAACTACAAAACAACATTGAAATACGGAGACGACTTATTACCTGTCTTTCGTCCGCAATGTACCCATCAGTTGGTCCAAGGGCAAAGAACGATGAAGTGTAAATTAATTTCTGAATTGAAGATGTGCGCTTCACAGCTTCTATCACATTTTTTAAACCCCCCACATTAACCTGTTTGGACAAGCAAACAAAAATGTGTGAAGACAACAAAGTTGCAGAGAGCATTATAACCAATTGTTTCAAAGATACAATTTCCTTATGACTAAAATTTGACATGTGAAAAACTGATTGAATTTATTATCCATATAGTGAATCAAAATAATATAATTCATTTTTATGGTTTTGTTCATTTTCTACATTTTCTAAGGGATGTTCCAAGAACAAATAAGTTGCACAATATTCCAATTTCACTTCTCACTGACGTTGTGATTTATAAGGGTCAATACAAGAATCTATGAAACCAAATCACATCCGAATTCTGAAAAAGCCTCCTCACAAGTGTGCTAGCGAGAGTGCAAAACCCAAGCACGTGTTGAAAAAACAGAAATACATGACAGTGCCACCAAAATTAGGCTTGTGACACTTTCAGATTAAGAAAATCACAAGATGAGATCAGACAAATGAGAGCTTGAATTGTGTAATTATATACAACTTGAGTGAGGCATCCCTTCGAGAGGAGGCTATGGACACACAAAATAGGTGCACATGCCCCAAGATAGTTATTAATCCTGCATATCAAGTTTGAAATTTTGAACAGGTTATCCTTAACCATACCTAGTAATAAAATAAAATAAGAAAAAATATGGCCTTACCCATAGTTACAAGTAATAACGATACATAAGTTGTAGCTATAGGTACAGATTATAACACTAGTAATTCCAACAGCCTGCTTAAACTGAACAAGGACCACAAAGAGATGTCATTATAGTACAGAATTCCCCCCTTAATGGGAAGTCACCCAAACCAATACAATGCCATAAACTAGTGATGCTGGACTCCAACAAGATTTTGGTGAAGATATCTACATGTTGATCATTTGAAAGAACAAAGGCAAGCACAATACATCCAAGAGCATAAAGATGACAGATATAGTGCATCCAAAGCTGGACGTGTTTAAATTTATGATGATCCATGGAATTATGAATAAGTTTGATGGTACTTTGATTGTCATAATAGAGATAGACGGGGCCCCTTTTGAGGAAGGCCCAACTAATCAAGAATTATCCTGATCCAGAAAAGATGCTTCCTAGCTAGGAGAGTGTTGGCATACACTTCGTAGAAGATAGAACCACAGTCTATTGCTTCTTAGAACACCAAGAAACTCTTCCAGAACCAAGGGTACTCAGTACACAATTAACTAAGAGGTAGTGTTACCTTTTAATTCTACACCCACAAAATATTCAAGCCTATGCAAGAAAGAAAACCTAGGGCAACCTATTAGGAACCCTACCAAATGTCACCTCAGTAGGATTTCCCTTCAATTTAAGCTGGCTCTGCTCCAGCACAAGGGTGCTTTCCCCATGTATGATTGCCAAATTACCATTATAATCTTCTTCAACAAACCAAATTTAGCAATCCAAAAAGTTATAATGACAATGGATATTATTGTTGTGAATTGAAGTAGACTAGTGCTTGCCTTGGCCCAAATGGAGTCAAAACACTTTGAAGCTTGAAAGCCTTAATGATAGACCATATTAAACCCAATAAGATGCTTAAAATAGCAGCCAATCTCAGTCATAATAGTGCTGTAAAAGCATGCTCCAGCCAGCATACCAAGTTCATAAAGGCAGAACAGTACGTTTATTTCATTCTTGCCTCTTCACATAAAATCAGAATCTGAAAATGAAGTACAAGACAGTCTTTTAATAAATAGAACAGCCCAGGTACATAGCATATATCATATCTGAAATTACAGCCTTGTTACCACAAAATCTAGCAGGGCTAGTGCAAAGCCTCGCTAGACGGATCCAAACCTTGTGACAACAAGTAATCCACCACCATTGTCACCTCAATAGCCTTTCTCCAGCTATGTAGTAACAAATAAACCACAAGGCTTCCCTATGTATAGATCAACGTTGCACGACTCGTACTCGTTTAAGACTCGTCACGCTATTGACTCGTCAACTCATATAAGACTCAGGAACGACCCGTATAAAACTCGTCAAAATACAAAAAAAAACGTTAAATATGGTAAATTTTAAGCACAAAAAAAAAACTAATGACAATTCCAACCCTTATAAAAACCACAATATATGCAATAATTCATAACATAATCTGACATCTATAAAAGTACAACATAACATATTTGATTTTTGTAAGCAAAACATTTAGATACTGAATAAGAAAAGGACTCATGACTCCATAATTAAAATAAAAAATGTCAGCAAGTTCAAAGTTCAAATACATATGTAATAAATGATAAATGATTGTCTCATAACAATCTTTCCAGCATTTAGGATCACTGGCCATCTAAAAACCAGCAAACAAATCAATGTGAAAAGTGCCCAGAATGCTTTTGGAGAACTCAAAATTGTTAGTATACAAAACCCAAAAAACACCAAGTGAAATGATAGAATGAAAGATATCAATTTCTACACTATGCAACTAAGGAAAAGCCAAGGTAACTTAACTTTTTCATAGCTGATTTTATTGGTGTTAGGACAACAGCTAATTTAACCTTCAAATACTAGATTTAGCAATGAAAATCTTCAAAATCAAACCACAAGATATTGAAGAGAATTTTAAGTGCAAGAAAAGAAGGAAATATCTTGGAGAAATCTTCAAAGGATTGGAGGTGAAACTTGGTGCAAGGTGGGAATGACCTTCTTTTGTATTTGAAGATGGGTACTCCAACCGAGAAGGATCCCAAGTCTTCAAATTTTGAGGCACCTGCTATTCCTTAAGATCTTTGCCAAGAAAAATTATTAGTAGATAGGTGCCCCCTACACATGAAACCTTGAAAATAAGTCAGCCAACCGAAATGAAAATAAGTCAGCCAACCGAGATGAACATATAGCTTCGGATTTCGAAGTATAGGAAAAAGAAATAGACTAATCAAATAACCAAATTTGAAGAGTATATTCTTACTGGGTGACAACACCCCTTCAAAGGCATATTACAACAATAATAAAGCATTCTTCATTTCCAAAAAAAAAAATTTAAAAATCAAAATCAAAAAAAAAAAATTGCCTTTTGAGGATCGACAGGTCTTATAAGGGTCCGATGCGGGTTTTATGGCAAACCCCTGGATCTTATACAGGTAGCTAGGTTTAATAAAATACCCGCCGAGTTCAGGTCTTAAGCACGGGTTCTATGTGAGTGACCCATCTTGCTATAGAACCCGCCAAGACCCGCGGGTACTAACAGGTCTTATACGGGTGGTGCTTCACTGCTTTTAATTAGTTCTGAAAGTGGAAACTGAGAAGATATGTGATAATCAAACATTCATATTGAATATTTAATTAATCAAATATAGTTGATGTGTGCAGAAAAATTCTACAGCCAAACAATGTATTCAAGAGATGACAGAAGGTTGTTTAAAGATTTAGAGGAACTAATTTAAACAGACTATTCAATTAGTTAATCTCTATAAAGATAATAACTTAGCAGTGGGCTATTAGGGAAGTTAATACTTAACTTAGCCTTACCCTAACTCCTATGTTACCTTGAATATATGATGAAAAACATAAATGAATAAACCAGAAAAACTCACATGAACACAGACGTTGTTAAGAGTGAAGTCAGAACCCTTTGATTATCTTAAGAAAATTTTCAAAATAGTACAATAGTGTCACTGGATCATCACAAGGGTTCAACCCTTCTTACTTTGAATTACAAAATACTTATAGAGTGTAATTCAAAAATATCTAAATATAATATAATACTTTAATAAAATACAATATTATCCAAACTGATTTGGATTTTTTTACAAAAATAGAACACAAAAATATACTTTCTGAATTAATTTTGTCTAATCAGCACAACTATTCGAGGGTGTTGTTTGATGATTGTTGCCTCAAACTAAATTCTATGTTTTATGCTCCTATTATCCTGCTTTCTGCTCCTTTCACTACAATTGGTTGTTGAAATCCTACATTCTGCTCCCTTTTCCTCTGCAACTACTTCTGAGAAATTCACTTTTCCTATTCAATAAGTTCAAGGAATTTATCCCATTCCTCTTCACTAGGGCATGAAAACTTAATGACTTTTTTGTAAGTTTCATCCACTTCAGTATATTTTTGGAATGTAGGTTTAGTGAGAAAGAGGTGGTGAATTTCATGTTCAATGAATCAATCATCTTGTAGGCCTTCTAAGAAAACTTTACCACTAATCATTCCTTTTACCATGGCAAATTTGGAATTACCCTTCGCTATTTTGTACAATCTCTCCTAGTAACTTTCTTGTGAAATTCGTTGATTATTCTGATCTGTCAAAGAAGGAAGACCTCTACTAAGCAAAATAGAGAATTTCTTGTGAAATTTATCCATCTAAGTTTTCAGACTTTGGCACTTGTTTTCCAGCTGTAACATGAGATTTTTCTTTGTCATAACTCTCCTAACTGCGAGGGTTGTATTAGTTTTGCCCTCGATCCCTAAATCTTCCAGCTCTTCTTTAGTTTTGGAATTTAGGAATTTTATAATCCTGGTAGCCTCTCTAGACTTGTGCTTCTTCTTTGATCTATGCTACGGCTTCATTGGCTTTATTAACAAGTTGCTCTTGTTCAAATATAATTTCTATTGAAGTCCATAATTCTAAAAAAGTTGAATTGATATCTACCCATATTTTTTGTCTGGCTTTTGTCAAGGTCAGAGCAGTGGCCAACTCATTCATGTATTTTTCTAATTGTTTAGTTAGTCTGAAGCTCTTCTGTACTTCAGCAAGATATACATTGTCAGTCTTTATTTTATTGTCTTGGGCCTTCTCTAATTGAGCTCTTAGCTTCTCAATCTCCATGTCCTTTAGTGGTAGGTCTCCCATAGCCTTTCACGATTGTTTTGTTGGGTTCTGACTGGTAGACTTTGTTTCTACTGTTGATACTGTTGTTGTACATGTCCCTGCTCAAATGTTGATTTGAAGTTCTCTTTCCTTGATTAATTTCTCCATTTCTGCCTCCATTTTCTGGATCTGCACATTCTGTTTGACTAGCATACGAAGCATGTTTTCCTTTTCTTTTGCTGTTGTCCCACTTCCTATGCTTAACGATTTTCAGTTATTGGTAACTTCAGTTATTTCCTTAATGCCTGAAAGTCTGCATTTCTGCTTTTTATTATTTCTTCAGTTGCTTTTACATTGTTAGGATTCAATCCTAACTTTATAACCAGATCTTCTAACCCCTTAATCTTGGTATCTTTAGCTAGAGAAGACATCTTTTCTAACTTTAGCTGGGAGTGAATATTGTTTAATGATGCTTGTAATTTGGATGCTGCCATAGCAGAACATGTCAATGATGTATAGATCATTTCACCTGCTTGTTTGTGGGGATCAATTTGATCTATAAGATGTATCTGTTTAGTATCAAAGGATAACACAGAAGTTTTATAATCATCAGCACTTCTAGGGACAGGGACCTTTGGTTCCAGAAACGCTAACTGGGACTGTCCTTTTTCTCTATCTAAGGCAGATAACAACCTCGTTTGAGTTGTGGAAGATTGCTTCCAGGACTCTGCATATGTTGAAGTCTTCAATGCCTCATTTTTCTTTTTCATCTCTATGAATTTTGCAAAAATACGTTGTTGTCCTGAAGAAGAAGGAGAATCTACGATGGCTTCTTTTGTTTGTTGTAATGAGAATACAGGCTCTCCTGAAAGTGTGATTGTGGTAGGCTCTTCAGGTGTTTGGACTTCTGATGACTCTTCTTCAACATTGATGGACTTTCTTCTCTTAAACACTTTGAATGCCACCTTTTGGAACTCTAAACATGCTGGGGATATGCTTTCTCTCAACTTTTTCAATTATTTTTCCTTCAGCCTAGGAGTTTCCAATGTTGTTTGAATGGAAACTTGCTCTTCAACCTCTGGTAGTGTGTTCTCTTCCCATTCCTCTAAGTTAGCATACCGTTCAATTTCAAGCTTTGCAATGTGTACATATGGTGCAAACTTTTGTTCAACTCTCATGGATGATATTACTCCCAATGGGTCACATGATCAGTTGAAACTTAATTTAAATTTCATCTGCTTTAACAAATCATTAACCTTCTTTTCTGCAGCTCTAGTATTGGCTATGAATGGGCCAATCTATGCTTTCAGTTTAAAGTGAGCTTTCTGCTTCCTGGAAACAAAATGAGTACCATCCATATTCATCATTTGTCTAATATATTCTAATGCAAAAATCCTCATGGGGAGGAAAATTGGTAGTTTGTAAGGTGGCAACTGACAACCACAGATTCTAATCTCTGAAAAGATTTTGTATAGATACCAATCTCCAACTTTGGATTGCTCACTAAAGTGTAGAATCCTTTTAATCTCTGTAGAAAACTTGGGAACTGCATCACTACTTAACAAAAAAATTGTCATCTGCAAGAATTGGTTGACAAAGTCAATCAAAGAGAAATCTTCAAAAAATTTCCTCACTAATGAGGTCCAATGAATTACTGACTGTGGCTTTCCTTCAACATCCAATCTCTGTAGAGGAAACTTGAACGTTTTTTTATTGATGATACAAAAACAAATAAACAAAAATTGACTAGTGCTTGAATGATCCTTCAGCACTGAACTTTAAGAACTGATCATGAATTACATCTGACAAGAATTGACTATAATTGAACATAATTGAGGGTTTCTTGCCAGATGAAAACACTGATAAGAACACTATGATAACTTTGTCTACCCACTTATCATTTGGATATCCTAACAGAAAAGAAACCATGGAAATTATCTGCCTAAACATCTTAGGAAACATTCCAGAGGGATAACGTGGATTTGTCCTAGGTAATTCAAAATTCTCTAGTAGGAATGACTCAAAAATATGAGCTCTTTGTGAGAAATAAAGCTTTTGATATATCTACATAAGGGCATCAATACAAAAAGGGTGAAGGGAGTCTTGAGGTTTTAATTGCAGGGCTTGAAAAATCCATTCGGAAGTTACGGAGAAAAGAGTCTCATTATTTTGAGCAACTATAGCTCTCTGACTTGGGAGGTATCGAACTTCACACCAGGTGACAAACTCTGGGAAATGGTGTGTCTGAGGGAAACAAAATTGACAAAGCAAGGATTCCCAAAAGGAGAATTTGTCACTGGTGTCCTCATACTTTTGGAATGCCCAATTCTGAAGCTCATACAATCGAATTCACAATTGCTTCCAGTAATTTTGAAATGGGTATCAAAGAGAGGCAATTCATCTATATTAATCACAGGAGGTACTAGGGGATTCTCTACATATACTTTGGGTTTTCCTTCATGGCTTGCCATTTTCGAAAGAATCAAGATCACTGAGAATGATTGAGAATTTACCCGAGAGTAGTGGTGATTGATAGTTGTTGGTCGCTAGAATTTGCTAAGATCACGTTCTGAGAACTCTGGTTGCAAGAGGAAGGTAAAAGAATTTGGTTAAGGGGGTAATGGCTTTATTATCTTGTTCATAACAGTTTTTTGTCAAATTAACCATTATTGGTGTGGAAGATTAAATGTTTTGAACGTTGGTCGGACTAATTAATGCGACAACAGCCGCTTGGCTAGTTTGGTGGGAGAGATGGCTACAACTAGAAATGGCGGAAATAATAGTGGAAGATAAGCAGTGTGCAGGGGGGTAGTGGCGGTATATGGTTTTAAGTGAGGGGGGTCTCGCAATTGATTAGAGGTCGACACGTATACACAAGCAGGATTGGAGAAACTACTTTGCAGGCCCCCCCCCCCCATTAACTGTCGGGACAGGCGGGTGTGTAAGGACCTGTGGTCCTTGGAACGACCACCAGCACGATGTGCGAAGGCTTGTTGGCAAACGAGCGAGTGAACAACAAAGTGCGAGCTCATGACCAAGGTGCGATGGACATGTAATAATGCACATGAAGCGAAGGTTGAGCGAAGAGTTTATAAGTCGTGGGGAGCATTGGCTCAACCCACGGGCCGACTTACACATGATGGCAAGGCCGACCAACGATGGAGGGTGCGTTGCAAGGTTGTAAGGGGCGTTTGGCAAGTCGGCTTGGGCAGCTCGACTTGCCCAACCGTTGGTATAGGTAAACAATGCATTGAGGCATTTGGAGCATCACAATTTGAACGCTCTCATATCATACGAAGAAAGGTGCGAAGTAAGGTGAAGCCGCAGCAATAGGTAGGCGCAGCTCTATGCGCCCAACCTTGGGCAAGGTCGCACGGTGATATCGCATAAGGTTTGTATCAAGTGAAGGCGCGGGTAGGAGATCGCCCGGCGTATCCGTTGAGGGCACGGGTGAAGCTGCCCGATGTTCAGGTGAAGGCGTGGGTGGTGACTCGGGTGAGTCGCCCGCTCGTCGTGCAAGGCTAAACGCGGAGGTGGAAAAGGTGACTCGGGTGAGGTCGCCCACCCAACGTGTAGAAGTAAACAAAGGGTGACTTGGGTGAGGTTGCCCGCCCGTCGGAACAAGGTTCGATTGAGGAGTGCGGTTGGTAGCTCGTGTGAGGGCGCCCCCGCCCAACTCGGGCAAAGGACTTTGCTTATCACACGGAGGTGTGGAAAGTTGTAATTTTGGCTACGTATGAAACTTGGTGTTTCCCAAGTATACCTGTAAAGATTTGTAACATTGAAAGATTGTATAATATATTGTATTCGGGCAGACTCATTGTTCAGGGAGTTGCCCCTCCCTTTATACTGTGCAATTGTGTTCTCTTGTATAATTGCTGATGATAATGAATGTGTATGGGTGTTCATTGGTATAAAGGAAACATAATAATTACTTGGCTGAGAAACACAAACTAAGTAGGACATATGGTTAGGCGTAGTCCATGAACATAAGTATTGGTGAAAAGAAAGTGTTCGATGGTGCCGCACCTCACCAAGAGCGGTTGAAAGACTACCGCCGGCCTAAGGGCGTGACAATTGGTATCAGAGCAGCTGATTCGGGCATTGAAGGTTGAAGTTGCTACACAACTCCACTGAAGTGCAGTCAGTATCAGAGCAACGTTGCTCGTGACGAAGTAGCCGAGGAGCTGATGAATAGGTTCAGGTGCTGAAACATTGAAGCTGATACACATTGACAAGTGGTATTGAAGCTCACGGTTGAAGCTTGGAAGTTGGTGACAGTGAAGCAGGTACTTGCAGGTGAAGGAAGTTGTTTCACATACAAGTGGAACAAGAGCTAGTTCATGCTTGCAGGGAACTTGGTGAAGTTGTTGGATGTTGAAACTAGATCGCAAAGAAGGAAGCTGTTAGCAATGGAAGGTGAATCTCAGGTTGGATTTAGTCATGGTGCCAAGGATGCTTCGCTAGCTTTCATTGAAAAGGTGTTGGAAAGAATGGAGGACTTAGAGGCTTACTGGACTAAGAAGATGGACTTGGTCGAGAAGGATCAAGAGGCCAATTCGAAGATGAGGGAAGAGCTCGATGAACAGATCTTATGTGTACACAACCTGAAGTGAAGGTCGAGGAGATTGAAGAGGCAAGAGATCAGGGTCTGGCCGAGATCGTGAACTTGCAGAAATCTCTTGATGAAGCCAAAGATGAGATCGTCGTGTTGAAGAGGGCCATGAGGCATAACTCAAGTGGAGGAGTGCCTCATGTGAAAGTCAAGGAACCGGAATCTTATGATGCTACAAGGAGTGTGAAGACTCTTGGCAACTTTCTATGGGACATGGAGCAATACTTGGAACGCTTGGGTCTATCCGATGATGAGACAAAGGTGAAGGTAGCTGCTCAGTTCTTGACAAAGGATGCTAAGATGTGGTGGCAAAGGAGAATGGATTAGATTGCCAATGGCAGTGCTAGTGACATAACTTCGTGGGATGAGATGAATAAGGCTTTGCAGACCCATTTCAGTCCTCAGGATGAAACGTGGGAAGCAAGGATGAAGATTAAGTTCATAAAGCAGACAGGGAATCTACAGACATATCAGCGGGACTTTGCAAGTGCAGTTCTAGAACTTCCTAACATGGCGGAGGGGGACAAGGTGTTCAACTTCATTATTGGATTGAAGCCTTGGGCACGCAATGAAGTGAAGAGGCAGAAGATTAAAACACTTGAGGAAGCTTTTGCTGCTGTGGACAGGTTGGTGGAGCATTATGATGAGACTTCTGATGATACGAAGAAGAAGTCCGATAAGCCGAAAGAGAAGAAGAAGGATGATGCTTCGAAATCGGATCATAAGTCGAAGACGAAGAAAGCCTTGAAGTGTTGGATATGTGCTGAACCACATACGGTGAAGAATTGTCCTTCTAGACCGAAAGTGGCCGCTATTGCACAATCTAATGTGAAGAATGAAGAAGCTTCTGTGGGGATGATGCAGATACTTGGTGCTGCTGCTGCTACAGAGGTGGTCTCTCGAAGAGATCCTAAGAGGAACAG
The DNA here is from genome assembly GCA_000404065.3 of Pinus taeda. NCBI lineage: Eukaryota > Viridiplantae > Streptophyta > Pinopsida > Pinales > Pinaceae > Pinus > Pinus taeda. The sequence goes on along the minus strand of APFE030667217.1, from coordinate 91,035 downwards.
TTTGGAGTATGTTCGGATGAAGATTGGGAGTGTTGATATACTAACTATGGTGGATAGTGGGGCTACTCACAACTTCATGAGTGAAGATACTGCGAGAAGGATTGGGCTGAAATTTGTACCAATGAAGGCACAAATGAAGGCAGTGAATTCTCCTCCTGATTGTGTTCTTGGTGTAGCTGAAAAAGTGGACACAACACTAGGTGAGTGGACCGGGAGAGTCAACTTCACTATAGTGCGGATCGATGACTATGAAGTTGTGCTGGGGATGGAATTCTAGAAACAATTTGATGTTATGATTGTTCCACATTTGAAGAGGTTGTACATTTACGATGGAAGGGAAGATGTACCCATTGGTGTTCCAACCACTGGAGTGACAAAACCTGATTGTAAGTTGGCAATGATGCAAATGGAGGATGAGAAGCGAATGGAAGTCATGAGTAAGCGGATGTCTATGGTTGACACAATGCTTACTAAGAAGTCATTGGTCATCAGGACACTATCTAATAGTATCTTGGATTTGTCAAGAAGGCTAGAAGTCGTTGAGGATGATGATGATGATGAGGAGGAGGCTTATGTGAAGCCGAATGTCCAAGAGGAGGATCAAGTCAATTATCTACAGAGGATGGGGATAGAAAATCCTGACAGATGGATTGAGATGATTAGTGAGGGTGAGCCTTCAGGCTCCACTCCCTCCACATCTTCCTAGATGACATAGAAGATGGGGCTCATTGTTAGCTGCTCATGGCAGTGAGTCCTTAAAACAGGTTGAGCAGGTATGACAGATGGTGCACGGATGGCTTGGCATCAAGCACCATGACATGTTGCAGATGAGATGGAGTTTGTTTGGACCTGAGCATGGGAGAGATTCTTGGTGAGTCCAAGATGTGGCAGGATCCAAGATAGACTGGTGAAGGCATAATGATGGACATTCTTATGATTTGAGCTTGACAGTTGGACTGATCACCCGACTAGTTCAAGTCATGGGGGCTAGCAGTGTACCAGAGAGATGTTGGCATCAGGCAAGCAGGAAGGATGATAGTTCACAGGATGGGACGACACATGATGGAGACGGAAGTTCTACATATGTTGCAGGGATGTTTGCAGTATGTGGAGGAGTTGATATCATGGACCAAGGATGAGATAGTTGTTGATATTGCTCTTAGTGGATGGATACCAGGATGGGATGTTGTCGAGGACGACCACGATTTCAGGTGGAGGAGGATGTAAGAACCTGCGGCCCTTGGCACGACCACCGGCACGATGTGCGAACACTTGTTGGCAAACAAGCGAGTGAACGACGAAGTGCGAGCTCATGACCGAGGTGCAATGGACATATGTAATAATGCGCATGAAGGGAAGGTTGAGTGAAGAGTTTATAAGGTGTGGGGAGCATTAGCTCAACCCATGGGCCGACTTACACATGATGGCAAGGCCGACCAACGATGGAGGGCGCATTGCAAGGTTGTAAGGGGCGTTTGGCAAGTCGGCTTGGGCAGCTCGACTTGCCCAACCGTTGGTATAAGTAAACAATGCGTTGAGGCATTCGGAGCATCACAATTCGAACGCTCCCATCTCATACGAAGAAAGGTGCAAAGTAAGGGGAAGCCACAGCAATAGGTAGACGCAGCTCTATGCGCCCAACCTTGGGCAAGGCCGCACGGTGATATCGCATAAGGCTTGTATCGAGTGAAGGCGCGGGTAGGAGGTCGCCCAGCGTATCAGTTGTGGGCACGGGTGAAGCTGCCCGGTGTTCGGGTGAAGGCGCGGGTGGTGACTCAAGTGAGTCGCCCGCCTGTTGTGCAACGCTAAACGCGGATGTGGAAAAGGAAACTCGGGTGAGGTCCCAAGCCCGCCGTGTAGAAGTAAACGAAGGGTGACTTGGGTGAGCTCGCCCGCCCGTCGGAACAAGGTTCGGTTGAGGAGTGCGGTTGGCAGCGCGTGTGAGGGCGCGCTCGCCCAACTCGGGCAAAGGACTTTGCTTATCACACAGAGGTGTGGAAAGTTGTAATTTTGGCTACGTATGAAACTTGGTGTTTCCCAAGTATACTTGTAAAGCTTTGTAACATTGACAGATTGTATAATATATTGTATTCAGGCAGGCTCATTGTTCAGGGAGTTGCCCCTCCCTTTATACTGTGCAATTGTGTTCTCTTGTATAATTGCTGATGATAATGAATGTGTATGGGTGTTCATTGGTATAAAAGAAACATAATAACTACTTCGTTCAGAAACACAAACTAAGTAGGACATATGGTTAGGCGTAGTCCATGAACATAAGTATTGGTGAAAAGAAAGTGTTTGGCGGTGCCACACCTTGCCAAGAGCGGTTGAATGACTACAGCCGACCTGGGGGCGTGACAGTTGGTATCAAAGCAGTTGATTCGGGCATTGAAGGTTGAAGCTGCTACACAACTACACTGAAGTGCAGTTGGTATCAGAGCAAAGTTGCTCGTGACGAAGTGGCTGAGGAGCTGATGAACAGGTTCAGGTGTTGAAGCATTGAAGCTGATACACATTGACAGGTGGTATTGAAGCTCACGGTTGAAGCTTGGAAGTTGGTGACAATGAAGCAGGTACTTGCAGGTGAAGGAAGTTTTTTCACATACAAGTGGAACAAGAGCTGGTGAATGGTTGCAGACAACTTGCTGAAGCTGTTGGACAGTTGAAACTAAATCGCGAAGAAGGAAGCTGTTAGCAATAGCAAGTGAATCTCAGGTTGGATTTAGTCATGGTGCGAAGCATGCTTCGCTAGCTTTCATTGAAAAGGTGTTGGAAAAAATGGAGGACTTAGAGGCTTACTGGACTAAGAAGATGGACTTGGTCGAGAAGGATCAAGAGGCCAATTCGAAGATGAGGAAAGAGCTTGATGAACTCCAGACTCAACACGAGTACATTGATCTTATGTGTACACAACTTGAAGTGAAGGTCAAGGAGATTGAAGAGGCAAGAGATCAGGGTCCGGCCGAGATCGTGAACTTGCAGAAATCTCTTGATGAAGCCAGAGATGAGATCGCAGTGTTGAAGAGGGCCGTGAGGCATAACTCAAGTGGAGGAGTGCCTCATGTGAAAGTCAAGGAACCGGAATCTTATGATGCTACAAGGAGTGCGTAGACTCTTGGCAACTTTCTATGGGACATGGAGCAATACTTGGAACGCTTTGGTCTATTCGATGATGAGACAAAGGTGAAGGTAGCTGCTCAGTTCTTGACAAAGGATGCTAAGATGTGGTGGCGAACGAGAATGGATCAGATTGCCAATGGCAGTGTTGGTGCCATAACTTCGTGGGATGAGATGAAGAAGGCTTTGTAGACCCATTTCAGTCCTCAGGATGAAACGTGGGCAGCAAGGATGAAGATTAAGTTCATAAAGTGGACAGGGAACCTACAGACATATCAACAAGAGTTTGCAAGTGCGGTTCTGGAACTTCCTGACAGGGCGGAGAGGGACAAGGTGTTCAACTTCATTGTTGGATTGAAGCCTTGGGCACGCAATGAAGTGAAGAGGCAGAAGATTAAAACACTTGAGGAAGCTTTTGCTGTTGTGGCCAGGTTGGTGGAGTATTATGATGAGACCTATGATGATAGGAAGAAGAAGTCCGATAAGCCGAAAGAGAAGAAGAAGGATGATGCTTCGAAATCGGATTATAAGTCAAAGATGAAAAAAGCCTTGAAGTGTTGGATATGTGCTAAACCACATACGGTGAAGAATTGTCCTTCTAGACCGAAAGTGGCCGCGATTGCACAATCTAATGCGAAGAATGAAGAAGCTTCTGTGGGGATGATGCAAATCCTTGGTGCTACTGTTGTTACAAAGGTGGTCTCTCAGAGAGATCCTGAGAGGAACAGTTTGGAGTATGTTCGGATGAAGATTTGGAGTGCTGATATACTAACTATGGTGGATAGTGGGGCTACTCACAACTTCATGAGTGAAGATACTGCCAGAAGGATTGGGCTGAAATTTATACCAATGAAGGCACAAATGAAGACAGTGAATTCTCCTCCTGGTTGTGTTCTTGGTGTAGCTGAAAAAGTGGACACAACACTAGGTGAGTCGATCGGGAGAGTCGACTTCACTATAGTGCGGATTGATGACTATGAAGTTGTGCTGGGGATGGAATTCTTGAAACAATTTGATGCTATGATTGTTCCACATTTGAAGAGGCTGTACATTTACGATGGAAGGGAAGATGTACCCATCGGTGTTCCAACCATTGAAGTGACAAAGCCTGATTGTAAGTTGGCAGTGATGCAAATGGAAGATGAGAAGCGAATGGACGACATGAGTAAGCGGATGTCTATGGTTGAGACAAAGCTTACCAAGCAGTTATTGGTCATCAGGACACTATCTGATAGTATCTTGGATTTGTCAAGAAGGATAGAAGTGGTTGAGGATGATGATGATGATGAGGAGGCTTATGTGAGGCCGAATGTCCGAGAGGAGGATCAGGTCACTTATCTACAGAGGATGGAGATAGAAAATCCTGACAGATGGATTGAGATGATTAGTGAGGGTGAGCCTTCAGGCTCCACTCCCTCCACATCTTCCTAGATGACATAGAAGATGGGGCTCATTGTTAGCTGCTCATGGCAGTGAGTCCTTAAAACAGGTTGAGCAGGTATGACAGATGGAACAGGGATGCCTTGGCATCAAGCATCATGACATGTTGCAGATGAGATGGAATTTGCTTGGACCTGAGCATGGGAGAGATTCTTGGTGAGTCCAGGATGTGGCAGGATTCGAGATAGACTGGTGAAGGCATAATGATGGACATTCTTATGATTTGAGCGTGACAGTTGGACTGATCACCCAACTAGTTCACGTCATGGGGGCTAGCAGTGTACCAGAGAGATGTTGGCATCAGGCAAGCAGGAAGGATGATAGTTCACAGAATGGGACGACACATGATGGAGATGGAAGTTCTACATATGTTGCAGGGATGTTTGCAGTATGTGGAGGAGTTGATATCATGGACCGAGGATGAGATAGTTATTGATATTGATCTTAGTGGATGGATACCAGGATGGGATGTTGTCGAGGACGACCACGATTTCAGGTGTAGGAGGATGTAAGGACCTGCGGTCCTTGGCACGACCATCGGCACGATGTGCGAACGCTTGTTGGCAAACGAGCGAGTGAACGACGAAGTGCAAGCTCATGACCGAGGTGCGATGGACATATGTAATAATGCGCATGGAGGGAAGGTTGAGCGAAGAGTTTATAAGGCGTGGGGAGCATTGGCTCAACCCACAGGCCAACTTACACATGATGCCAAGGCCAACCAACGATGGAGGGCGCGTTGCAAGGTTGTAAGGGGCGTCTGGCAAGTCGGCTTGGGCAGCTCAACTTGCCCAACCATTGGTATAAGTAAACAGTGCATTGAGGCATTGAAGCATCACAATTCGAACGTTCTCATCTCATATGAAGAAAGGTGCGAAGTAAGGTGAAGCCGCAGCAATAGGTAAGCACAGCTTTATGCGCCCAACCTTGGGCAAGGCCGCACGGGGATATCGCATAAGGCTTGTATCGAGTGAAGGCGCGAGTAGGAGGTCGCCCGACATATCGGTTCAGGACGCGGGTGAAGCTGCCCAGTGTTCGGGTGAAGGCGCAGGTGGTGACTCGGGTGAGTCGCCCGCTCGTCGTGCAAGGCTAAACGCGGAGGTGGAAAAGGGAACTCGGGTGAGGTCGCCCGCCCGCCATGTAGAAGTAAACGAAGGGTGACTTGGGTGAGGTCACCCGCTCGTCGGAACAAGGTTCGGTTGAGGAGTGCGGTTGGCAGCTCGTGTGAGGGTGCGCCCGCCCAACTCAGGCAAAGGAATTTGCTTATCACACAGAGGTATGGAAAGTTGTAATTTTGACTAAGTATGAAACTTGGTGTTTCCCAAGTATACTTGTAAAGCATTGTAACATTGAAAGATTGTGTAATATATTGTAATCGAGCAGACTCATTGTTCAGGGAGTTGCCCCTCCCTTTATACTATGCAATTGTGTTCACTTATAAAATTGCTGATGATAATGAATGTGTATGGGTGTTCATTGGTATAAAGGAAACATAATAATTACTTGGTTGAGAAACACAAACTAAGTAGGACATATGGTTAGGCGTAGTCCATGAACATAAGTATTGGTGAAAAGAAAGTGTTCGGTGGTGTCGCACCTCGCCAAGAGCGGTTGAAAGACTATCGCCGACCTGGGGGCGTAACAATTGGTATCAGAGCAGCTAATTCAGGCATTGAAGGTTGAAGCTGCTACACAACTACACTGAAGTGTAGTTGGTATCAGAGCAAGGTTGCTCGTGACGAAGTGGCCGAGGAGCTGATGAATAGGTTCAGGTGTTGAAGCATTGAATTTGATACACATTGACAGGTGGTATTGAAGCTCACGGTTGAAGCTTGGAAGTTGGTGACAGTGAAGCAGGTACTTGCAAGTGAAGAAAGTCGTTTCACATACAAGTGGAACAAGAGCTGGTTCATGGTTACAGGCAACTTGTTGAAGCTGTTGGACGATTGAAACTAGATCACAAAGAAGGAAGTTGTTAGCAATGGCTGGTGAATCTCAGGTTGGATTTAGTCATGGTGCGAAGGATGCTTCGCTAGCTTTCATTGAAAAGGTGTTGGAAAGAATGGAGGACTTAGAGGCTTACTGGACTAAGAAGATGGACTTGGTCGAGAAGGATCAAGAGGCCAATTCGAAGATGAGGGAAGAGCTCGATGAACTGATCTTATGTGTACACAACTTGAAGTGAAGGTCAAGGAGATTGAAGAGGCAAGAGATCAGGGTCTGGCCAACATCGTGAACTTGCAAAAATCTCTTGATGAAGCCAGAGATGAGATTGCGGTGTTGAAGAGGGCCGTGAGGCATAGCTCAAGTGGAGGAGTGCCTCATGTGAAAGTCAAGGAACCGGAATCTTATGATGCTACAAGGAGTGTGAAGACTCTTGGCAACTTTCTATGGGACAAGGAACAATACTTGGAACGCTTAGGTCTATCCGATGATGAGACAAAGGTGAAGGTAGCTGCTTAGTTCTTGACAAAGGATTCTAAGATGTGGTGGCAAAGGAGAATGGATCAGATTGCCAATGGCAGTGCTGGTGACATAACTTCGTGGGATGAGATGAAGAAGGCTTTGCAGACCCATTTCAGTCCTCAAGATGAAACGTGGGAAGCAAGGATGAAGATTAAGTTCATAAAGCAGACAGGGAACCTACAGACATATCAGTGGCAGTTTGCAAGTGCGGTTCTGGAACTTCCTGACATGGCAGAGAGGGACAAGGTGTTCAACTTCATTATTGGATTGAAGCCTTGGGCACGCAATGAAGTGAAGACGCAGAAGATTAAAACACTTGAGGAAGGTTTTGCTGCTGTGGACAAGTTGGTGGAGCAATATGATGAGACTTCTGCAATAGGAAGAAGAAGTCCGATAAGCCGAAAGAGAAGAAGAATGATGATGCTTCGAAATCGGATGATAAGTCGAAGATGAAGAAAGCCTTGAAGTGTTGGATATGTGTTGAACCACATAAGGTGAAGAATTGTCCTTCTAGACCGAAAGTGGCCGCTATTGCACAATATAATGTGAAGAATGAAGAAGCTTCTGTGGGGATGATGCAGATACTTGGTGTTGCTGCTACTATAGAGGTGGTCTCTCGAAGAGATCCTGAGATGAACAATTTGGAGTATGTTCGGATGAAGATTGGGAGTGCTGATATACTCACTATGGTGGATAGTGGGGCTACTCACAACTTCATGAGTGAAGATACTGCCAGAAGGATTGGGCTGAAATTTGTACCGATGAAGGCACAAATAAAGACAGTGAATTCTCCTCATTGTGTTCTTGGTGTCGCTAAAAAAGTGGACACAACACTAGGTGAGTGGACCGAGAGAGTCAACTTCACTATAGTGCAGATTGATGACTATGAAGCTGTGTTGGGGATGGAATTCTTGAAACAATTTGATGCTATGATTTTTCCACATTTGAAGAGGTTGTACATTTACGATTGAAGGGAAGATGTACCCATTGGTGTTCCAACCATTAGAGTGACAAAGCTTGATTGTAAGTTGGCAGTGATGCAAATGGAGGATGAGAAGCGAATGGAAGACATGGGTAAGCAGATGTCTATGGTTGAGACAAAGCTTATCGAGCAGTCATTGGTCATCAGGACACTATCTGATAGTATCTTGGATTCGTCAAGAAGGCTCGAAGTGGTTGAGGATGATGATGATGATGAGGAGGCTTATGTGAGGCCGAATGTCCGAGAGGAGGATCGGATCACTTATCTACAGAGGATGGAGATAAAAAATCCTGACAAATGGATTGAGATGATTAGTGAGGGTGAGCCTTCAGGCTCCACTCCCTCCACATCTTCTTAGATGACATAGAAGATGGGTCTCATTGTTAGCTGCTCATGGCAGTGAGTCCTTAAAACAGGTTGAGTAGGTATGACAGATGGTGCAAGGATGGTTTGGCATCAAGCATCATGACATGTTGCAAATGGGATGGAGTTTCCATCGACCTGAGCATGGGAGAGATTCTTGGTGAGTCCAAGATGTGGTAGGATCCAAGATACACTGGTGAAGGCATAAGGATGGACATTCTTATGATTTGAGCATGACAGTTGGACTGATCACTCAACTAGTTCAAGTCATGGGGGCTAGCAGTGTACTAGAGAGTTGTTGGCATCAAGCAGGCAGGAAGGATGATAGTTCACAGGATGGGACGACACATGATGGAGACAGAAGTTCTACATATGTTGCAAGGATGTTTGCAGTATGTGGAGGAGTTGATATCATGGACCGAGGATGAGATAGTTGTTGATATTGATCTTGGTGGATGGATACAAGGATGGGATGTTGTCAAGGACAACAATGATTGCAAGTGGAGGAGGATGTAAGGACCTACGGTCCTTGGCACGACCACCAACACGATGTGCGAAGGCTTGTTGGCAAACGAGCAAGTGAACGTCGAAGTGCGAGCTCATGACCGAGGTGTGATGGACATATGTAATAATGCGCATGAAGGGAAGGTTGAGCGAAGAGTTTATAAGGCGTGGGGAGCATTGGCTCAACCCATGGGCCAACTTACACATGATGGCAAGGCCGACCAAAGATGGAGGGCGCGTTGCAAGGTTGTAAGGGGTGTTTGGCAAGTTGGCTTGAGCAGCTCGACTTACCCAACTATTGGTATAAGCAAACAATGCGTTGAGGCATTTGGAGCATCACAATTCGAACACTCTCATCTCATACGAAGAAAGGTGCAAAGTAAGGTGAAGCCGTAGCAATAGGTAGGCGCAACTCTATGCGCCCAATCTTGGGCAAGGCCACACGGTGATATCGCATAAGGCTTGTATCAAGTGAAGGCACAGTTAGGAGGTCACCCGGTGTATCAGTTGAAGGCGCAGGTGAAGCTGCCCGGTGTTCGGGTGAAGGCGCGGGTGGTGACTCGGGTGAGTCGCCCACCCATCGTGCAAGGCTAAACGCGGAGGTGGAAAAGGGGACTCGGGTGAGGTCGCCCGCCCGCCGTGTAGAAGTAAACGAAGGGTGACTTGGGTGAGGTCGCCCACCTGTCGGAACAAGGTTCAGTTGAGGAGTGCAATTGGCAGCTCATGTGAGGGCGCGCCCGCCCAACTCGGGCAAAGGACTTTGCTTATCACATGGAGGTATGGAAAGTTGTAATTTTGGTTAAGTATGAAACTTGGTGTTTCCCAAGTATACTTTTAAAGCTTTGTAACATTGAAAAATTGTATAATATATTGTATTCAGGCAAGACTCATTGTTCAGGGAGTTGCCCCTCCCTTTATACTGTGCAATTGTGTTCTCTTGTATAATTGTTGATGATAATGAATGTGTATGGGTGTTCATTGGTATAAAGGAAACATAATAATTACTTGGTTAGAAACACAACTAAGTAGGACATATGGTTAGGCGTAGTCCATGAACATAAGTATTGGTGAAAAGAAAGTGTTCAGTGGTGCCGCACCTCGCCAAGAGCAGTTGAAAGACTACCGCCAGCCTGGGGGCGTGACAGGGGGGTCTCGCAATTCATTTACCATCGTCGATTTAGGTGCATGGCATCGTGACTGTTGACAGCTGCGTAAAAATTGTGTCTTTGATGGCAATCAAATCAAAAACTTATTTACAATATTTTATTTGAAAAATATATAATTGCCGAATAAAAATAATACAATTAATAGCATCTAAATTTGCGCGCTTATTCTCAAACATAGAAATAATTTTTCTTCCTTTTCTTTTATTTCTTTCTTTCCTTTTTTCTCTCTTTCTTTTTGATTTTTTGATTTTTCATTTCTTTTTATTATTTTTTTATTTTCTTGCAATCAAAAGAAAATTGTAAAACAATTCTCAGGGTAAAAATAAGTTACAACAGAGTGAGAATGTCTTCTCTCTAATTATTTTTGTCAGACACTAGTTGTTTCGATTGCCAGTTGAGCATCCATAGATTGTACTCAAATTTCACTACTGGATAATAATAAAACCCTCAATTGTTGCACCGATTTTACCAGGTTGGATTTTTCAGGGGACATCTGTCCAAAAATAATTGTGTAAATTTTATGTGTGCGCATTAGATTTTCTCAATTTCCAATGTTATTTTCTTCTGCAGTTTATTTGTGAAAATAACAGTGTGAATTATTTGATATTTTTCATAACAAACAGCAGATAAATTGTTAAATAACTCAACAATTGGAAAAATAAATTCCAGTTGTTGTGATAGATGAATGTTTCACATGGTATCAGAGCGTGTGTGATCAGCCGGGAAGCTCAAAAGCGAAGGGGAGAATTTCGTTGTTCAGAGGGAGCAATAGGCCGAAATTCTCAGAGGTTGCATAGTACCCAGATAGGCAGTTCGAATTGTTGGGGCAGGAGTTTGATTTCTCAGTGCAGGTTGGCAGAAAAAATTGATTTGCTTAGGACAGTGATTCCAACGGTTCAGATTTTCGCTAAGCAAATTTTTGGTTGGACGCAGAGGGTTTTGCAGCAACAAAATCAACGTCGGGTGGAAGAGAAAAGCACACACAAGGGAAAATTTCTCTCAGGGGACTTCAAGTTTCAGAAGTTCGATTTTTCCATACATATTGGCAATAGTTGCGTGCAGATTTCCTCACTCCAAAAGGGAGTGCATATAACAGATCCAGAGGCCAAGCAAAGGGAAAGAAGGACTTTTCGAGAGATTCAGAGATGGCCATAGTTAGGCTTAGAGATCAGGATAGGTTGGAGGGAGCCTCCAACTATGTCATCTGGAAGGCTAGGATGTCCTTCCTTCTAGATAAATATGGCTTGAAAGCCTATGTAGACAATTTGGTAGCAGTTCCCCAAGATGCAGACTAGCTGAAGCAATACAGAAAGGAAATGGCAAAGGTGAAGAGGATGATTTTGGATGGATTCTGAGATCATATAGTCTTGTATATTTCTGGCAAAGAATACTGCCAGGGAAATGTGGGTAGCTCCACGCTATATCAAAGTTCTTACGAGAAGGAGAAGATTTTTCTCCAATAGAAGCTGACAACCATCAGGATGCAGAAGCGTGAAGGCATAGATCCCTTCCTCACTTGGATTTAGGAGGTCCGTGATCAGCTAGCAGCCATTAGGGGGGCGCCCCAACCTACAAAGCTTTTACGATTGGCACTAAATAGTGTCTTAAAGGATTGGCAAGTGTCTGTCCAAAGCATATTGGGCAGAGACACTTTGCCTAGTTGGGACAGAATGTGGGCCAATCTGCAACAGGAGGTGTTGAGGCAAGCTTTGTTGAAGAGCAACATTAGCAGAATCAACAGCAAGGGCGTGAAGGGTGAGAAGGAAGAGGAGAATGTGGCCCTGGCATCAAAGGGTCAAGGGGAGAAGAAGAAGAAGAAGGACCTATGTAAGTTAAAGTGCTTCAGGTGTGGCGACTTTGGCCATTATAGTACCCAGTGTCCTCTTAGGAAGAAACACAAGTAAGAGAAGCAAGACTAGGGGCAACGTCCGCAGAGATAGAAAGTTTTCCTCCAGGCTAGAGGAAGATTTTGCCATGTATGCAGTTATACCTTTAGGAGAGAGGTGGGGCGATATGGAGTTATAGTTCCAGAGTTGCAGAGGTTTGGCAAGATCCATTGAGGTGTCTTCCTCATGGATCATTACCTTGCTACAGGGGCCCACAGTATTCAGCAGCGGGATGGATCATTGTTAGCAATGAAATTAGATCCAGAGTGATAGTCGTAGACTAGTAGCAGCTAGACGTTGAGGAGCGCAGCGTAGAGTCGGTCGCAGTACAGAGTGGCACAATGCAGAGTTAGCAGCAATGTAGATTCCTTAGTGGACAGTGGAGTAGCTAGTAGCAGTCAAAGACTCGGGAGACAAATGCATCGTATTGAACACATTTGATTCAGTATTTAGGATGCTCCTCAGTTGCAGTAGTTGCAGTTGCAACAGCAATAGATGAGAGCGAGTTGCAGTGCAGATGCAGGGTTGGCAGCAATATGGCAGTGTTAGAAGTAGCAAAAATGTAGCATCAGATTTATGCAGTGGTTGGTGGGCAGTGGCCAAATATCAGTAACGTGACAGAGGGTGGTACAAAGGGTGGGTGTTGTGGCAAGGTGTGCAGCACTAGAACACAATCCTCGCTAAGAAGGAGTGTTAGTTTTTGTAGCATCGGATGTGTTATAGTCTCGAAACTTTGTGGGGAGGCTAGAATACATGAGTCCTCCATAACCCAGAAATCGTTTCTGGAAATTCCACCTAAAAGTGTCTCAATTACATTATTAGCCGATTTTTAAATATTTCCTAAGTCTAAACTTAGGGAATATGGTTAATTAATCAGAATTATTTGAGATAAGGTGAGAATCATCTAGAAACTCACACAGATCGATAGGGAATTAATCTGGGCCATCGATTATGTTTTAATCTTGGTCGTTGGTGCTCCAATAGAGGATTATAAGAAGTCGATGGGTAAATGGAGAACACACTTGAGACACTTGTGCAGTTCGACTTCCTTGGAAGATCGATTTCCAAAGAGCAGCGACAGCTGCCGAAGAGCCAAAGTTCAAAGAGAGACAATGAGGGGCAGGGACCATAGTTGCAGGAATCGCCCCCCCCCCCCCCCCCCTAAGCCCGAAGCGCGATTCGAAGCGAAGCGTCCCGGAATCGATAGGCGAAGCGCGCTTCCAAAAAACAGGTGGCGCGATTCCGTGTTTTTTTGGCAATTCCTGCCATTTGAGGAGGCGTTGCCCCGGAAGCGCGATTCCGGAGGCGCTTCGGGCATGGGGTGGCGCCACGCAACCTGCCCG